>PVKV010026583.1:0-25346 GCA_004027835.1 Alouatta palliata
AAGGAAAGGAAAGGAAAGGAAAGGAAAGGAAAGGAAAGGAAAGGAAAGGAAAGGAAAGGAAAGGAAAGGCACCATGGTAACCATGGTAAGGCGAGGGAAGGCAAGGCAAGACACCATGGGCACTGTGGAAAGGCAAAGCAAGCCCAGGCACCGTGGGCAGCATAGTAAGGCAAGGAAAGGCATCATGGACTCCATGGTAAGGCAAGACCATGCAAGGAAATGCAAGGCACCATGGGCACCATCATAAGGCAAGGAGAGCACTGCCAAGTGAAAACGGGAACATTGGTAAGCAAGAAAAGTCAAGGCAATGCAAGGCAAGGTGCCATGAGAACCACGGTAGGTCTATGCAAACTACGGAAAGGCAGCATGTGCCCCCTGGTAAGGAAAGGAAAGGCAAGTCACCACGGGCAGCTAGGTAAGGCAAGGCACAGCAAGATATGCATCATGGGCAACATGGAACTGGAAGGCAATTTACGGCAAGGCAAGGCAGCTCTCCATGGTCACAAAGTTAAGGCAAGGCAACACAAGGTAAATCAATGCAAGGTGACATGCATATCATGAAAAAGCGAGGAAAAGCAAGCCATGGCACCATAGGCATCATGGTAAGGTAGAGCAAGGCAAGGCACTACAGGCACTGTGATAAGGTCAAACACGACAGGGCATCATATGTACAATCGGAAGGGAAGGCAAAGCAAGGCACCAATGACAAAATGGAAAAGCAAGGAAAGGCAAAGCACCATAGGCACAATTGTAAGGCAAGGCAATAGAGATCAAAGCACAATTGGGACAAGAGTAAGACATGACAAGGAAAGGCAAGGCATCATTGGCAGCATGAGCACCATTCTAATGCAAGGCACAGCAAGTCAAGGCAAGGCAAGACAATATGGGCACCATGATAAGGCAAGGCAAGTAAAGACATCATGGGAACCATGGTAACGACAGGCAATGAAAGACAACACAAGGCATCATGGGATACATGGCAATGCATGGCAAGGCAAGACAAATCACTATAATCACCATGGTAATGCAAAGCAAGGCAAAGCAAGCGTATTTGCTGAGGGAACCATGGGAATGCAAGGAAACGCAGGACAAGGAAATGATAAACGGGAAAAATGATATTGCAAGGCAAGGCAAGGCAAGGTACCATGGGAAACTTGGTAAGGCTAGGGAAAGTAAGGCAAGACAAGGCAAAATGGGAATCAGGGTAGGGCAAGTAAAGGAGAAGCAAGACACCATGGGACCAATTGAAAGGCAAGTCCAAGCAAATCAAATCACCATGGGTACCATGGTAATACAAGGGAAGGCACAGCAAGGAAAGTCACCATGGGCAGATGGTAAGGTCAAGCAAGGCAAGGCACGTTCCAATGGGCACTGTGTTAGTGGAAGGTAAGGCAATGAAATACACCATGAATAGCATGTTAAGGCAAGGCATGGCAAAGCAAGGTAACATGTGCACTATGGTAAGGCAAAGCAAGGCCCAGCAAGGCAAGTATATAAAGTAAAGGCAACACAAAGCACCATGGGCACCATAGTAAAGAAAAACAGGGCAAGGCAAGACATCATGGGTACCATAAGACATGGCAAAGCAAGGCTAAATGGACATTATATTAAGACAATGCATCATATGCAATATGGTATTGCAAGGGAAGGCAAGTCAAGGCCTCATGGACACCATGGTAAGCAAAAGGAAGGCAAGACAAGGCACCATTGGAAGGCAAGAAAAGGCAATGTGACACACAATTGGCATCATGGTAAGGCAAGGCCAGGCCAGGCAAGACAAGGCAAGGCACCATGAGTATCATAGTAAGGCAAGGCAAGGCACACTGCGCACCATTGTAAGGAAAGCAAGGCAAGGCAAGGAAACTCACAATGGGCACTATTACAAGGCAAGGCAAGTGAAGGAGCCATGAGGACTATGGTAAAGTAAACATGGCAAGGCAAGGAAAGGCACAATAGGCACCATGGTAAGGCAAGGCATGGCAAGGCAAGGCACCATATTCATCATGGTCAGACAAACATGACAAGTCAGGGAAAAACACAATGGGTATCAAGGTAGGGCAAGACATGGCAAGACAAGTAAAGGCACCATATTCACCATGGTAAGACAAAACAAGAAAAGGAAGCACAAGGCAACACAAAGAAAGGTAACACAAGGCAAAGTAAGGTAAGAAAAGGCAACTCTGGCACCATAGTATGTCAAGGCAAGGGAAGGCAGGAACAGAAAAGCAAGGCAAGGGAATATACTATGCATATCATGGTAAGGGAAGGGAGGGCAAGTCAAGGCACCATGGGCTCCATGGTAATGCAAAGCAAGGCAAGGCAAGGCAAAGCAAGGCAAGGCACCATGGGCAGGATGGTAAGGCAAGACAAAGCAATAAAAGGCACCACTGACAGCACAGTAAGGCATGGGAAGATAAGGCAACAAAGTCATTAGGCAAGGCAAGACAAGCCACCATGGGGAACATTGTGAGGCGAGGCCATGCAAGGCAAGTCAAGGAACTATAGGCACCATGGTAAAACAAGGCAAAGCAACGCAAGGTGCCATGGGCGCCATGGTAACATAGGGCAAGGCAAAGCACTGTTAACACCATGGTGAGACAAGGCATGATATGGTAAGGGAAATCAAGGCAAGGCAAGGTGCCATGGGCACAATGGTAATATAAGGCAAGTCAAAGCACTATTTTCATCATGGTAAGGCAAGGGAACACATGGCAAGAAAAGGCACCAGAGGCACAGTAAAGCGGTGAGGGAATGCATGATAAGTCGCCATGGGCACCATGGTAAGTTGAGGCAACGCAAGGCATCATGGGCACAATGGTAAGGCAAGGAAATTCTGGAAAAGGCACTGTGGTTACAATGTAAAGGAAGGCAAGACAAAGCAAGGAAAGGTAAGTCAACAAAGCCACCATGGTAAGGTAAGGAAATGCAAGGCATGTCAAAGCACCATGGGCAGACTGGTAAGTCAACAACATTCAAGGCAAGGAAAGGCAAGGAAATAAGGCCACCATGGTAAGGCAAGACAATGCAAGTTGAGGCATTATGAGCATCGCAGTAAGGTAAGGAAAGGAAAGGCATCATAGGCACCACGAAATGGTAAGTCAAGGCAAGGTGCCATGTGTACCATGGTAAGACATGCAAGTCAAAGCACCATGGATAACACGGTAAGGCAAGTCAAGGCAAGGCACCATAGGCACCACCGTAACACAAGTCAAGAAAAAGGACCATAGGCACCATGTTAAGGCAGAGTAAGACAAGCAAGGGAAAGCCACAATTGGTAACATGGAAATTCAAAGTAAGGCATGTAAATGCACCATGGACACCATGGCAAGGCAAGACAAGGCAAGGAAAGGCAAATCAAGGTCACCAAGGTAAGGCAAGTGAAGGCAAGACAAGTCACCATCGACACAGTGGGAAAGCAAGGCAAGGCAAGAAAAGGCACTATGGGCAGTATGGTAAGGCATAGCAAGGCACCATGGGCAACATCATAAGGCAAAGCAAGCCACAGAAAGGCACCACGTGCTTCCTGGTAAGGCAAGGAAAGGCAAGGCCCCATGGACACCCAGGTAAGGCACAGCATGGCAAGGCATGCACCATGGGCATCATGGAAATGGAAGTCAGGTTAAGGCAAGGCAAGGCAGCTGTCCATGGGCACAACGTTAGGTCAAATCAATGCAAGGCAAGGCAATGCAAGGCACCATGGGCACCATGGTAAGGCAAGGCAAGCCAAAGCACCATAGACACTATGTAAAGGTAAAACAAGGCAAGGCAATATAGGCACCATGGTAAGGCAAGACAAGGCAAAGAATCATGGATACAATTGTGAGGCAAGGTAAGGCAATGAAAGGTAAGGCAAGGCAATTCGCCATGGACACCATGATAAGGCAGGGAAAGGCAAGAGAAGGCGCCATGGGCACCATAGTAAGGAAGGGTATGACAATGCAACATGAGCACAATGGGAAGGCAAGGCAAGGCACCCTAGGCAACATGGTAAGGCAAAGCCAGGCAAGGGAAGGCATCATAAGCATCATGGTAAGGCTAGGCAAGGAAAAGCACATTGGACACCATGACAAAGAAACCATGGCAAGGCAAGGAAACTCACAATGGGCACCATGATAAGGCAAGGCAACATATTCACCATGGTAAGACAAAGCAAGACAAGACATGGCAAGGCAAAGCAAACAAGGGAAGACAAGGCAATACTCCACTCGCACCATTGTAAGGCAAGGCAATGGAAGGCCAGCACTGCAAAGTAAGGCAAGAGAAAGTATATACATAACATGGTAAGGGAAGGCATGGCAAATAAGACATCATGAACTCCTTGATAATGCAAAGTAAGGTAAGGTAAAGCAAGGCAAGTCTCCATGGGCAGAATGGTAAAGCAGGGCAAGTGAAAGCAATGTACCATGGGCAGTATGGTAAAGTAGGGCAAGGCTATAAAGGCACCATGGGCCCCACCGTAAGACAAGGCAAGGCAAAGAACCATTTGCAACATTGTAAGACATAGCAAGGCAAGACACTATGGGCATTATAATTAGGCTATGGATAATAGACACTATTGTATGGCAAGACAAGACCAGTCAATTCACCATGGACACCACGGTAAGGCAAATGTAGGCAAGGAAAGTCATCATGGGCACCATGGGAAGACAAGACAAGGCAATGCAAGGCAATGAACGGCATCATAGGCATCATGGTAAGCCAAGGCAAGGCAAGAAACATTGGGCTCAATGGTAAGGAAAACACAGCAAGGCAAGGAAATTCACAATGGGTACCATTATAAGGCAAGGCAAGGAGTTATGGGCACCATGGTAAGGCAAACATGGCAAGGCAAGGAAAGCTCAATGGGCACCATGGTAAGGCAAGGCATGGCAAGGCAGGGCACTGTATTCACCATAGTTAGGCAAAGCAAGGCAAGGGAAGGCAAGGCAAGGCAAAGCAAGGTAAAGCAAGGCAAGGCAAGTCACCACTGGCACCATGGTAAGGCAAGGCAAGGGAAGGAAGGCACTACAAAGCAAAGCAAGAGAACATACTAGGCATACCATGATAAGGGAAGGTATGGCAAATCAAGGCACCATGGGCTCCGTGGTAATGCAAAGCAAGACAAGTTAAAGCAAGACAAGGCACCATGGACAGTTTGATAAGGCCGGGTAAGGGATTCAAAAGCACCATGGGCACCACGGTAAGGCAAGGTAAGGGAAGGCAACATAGGCACCACGGTAAGGCAAGGCAAGGCACCACGGACAACATGGTAAAGCGAGGCAAGGCAAGACAAGCAAGGAAACATAGGCACCAAGGTAGAACAAGGTAAGTTAAAGAAGGAGCCATGGATGCCATTGTAACATAAAGCAAGGCACCATGGGCACCATGGAAAAGGAGGCAAGACATGTCAAGGGAAGGTACCATGGAAACAATAGAGAGGCAAGGCAAATCATCGTAAGGCACCATGGGCACCATGGTAAGGCGAAGCAATGTAAGGCACCATGGGCATCATGGTAAGGCAAGGAAAGTCAGGAACAGGCACTATGGGCACCACGTAGTGAAAGACAAGACAAAGCAAGGAAAACAAAGCAACAAAGTCACCATGGTAAGACAAGGCAAGGCATGTCAAAGCACTATGGGACCCCCGGTGAGTCAAGTCTCAGCAAGGTAAGGCAAGGCAAGGCAATAAGTGCACCAGGATAGGGCAAGGCAATGCAGGTCAAGGCATTACGGGCACCATAATAAGGCAAGATAAGGAAAGAAAATGCATCATAGGCACCATGGTAAGGCAAGGCAAGGCACCATTGGCAACATGGTAAGGCACAGCAAGGCAAGGGACCATGGGCAAAATGGTATGGAAAGGCAAGGAAAGGCACCAAGGGCACCATGGTAACACAAGGCAAAACAAAGGACGATGGGCATCATGTTATGGCAGATCAAGGCAAGGCAAGGTACAATTGACAACATGGAAAGGCAAAGAAAGTCATATGAATGCACCAGGTACAAAATGGCAAGGCAAAACAAGGCAGGGAAAAGCAAGCCAATGCAAGGCACCTAGGCCACCATGGTAAGATAAGTGAAGGCAAGGCAAGACACCATGGGCACTGTGAGAATGCCAGGCAAGCCAAGCCAAGGCACCATGGGCAACATCATAAAGAAAGGAAAGGCACCATGAACACCATGGAAAGGCAAGGCCATGCAAGCCAAGGCAAGGCACTATGGGCACCATAATAAGTCAAGGCAAGGCATGGCAAGGCACAATGGACACATTGGTAAAGCACCAAAGGCAAGGTATTGCAAGGCAAGGTGCCATTGGCAACATGGTAGGCAAGACAAGGAAAGCCAATGAACTATAGAAAACATGGCAAGGCAAAGCAATTCAAGGCACTATAGGTACCATGGTAAGGTAAGGCAATTCACATGGGCAACATGATAAGGCAGGGAGAGACTAGGTAATGCACCATGGTAAGGTAGGGCAAGAGAAGTCACCATGGGCACAGTGGGAAGGCAAGGAAAGGCATGGCACCATGGGCACAATGGGAAGGCAAGGCATCACAATAAGGCAAGGAAAAACAAAACCTGGCATAACTGGCACAGTAGTATGGCATGGAAAGAAAAGACATCATGGGCAGCATGGGCACAATCATAAGGCAATTTACAACAAGGCAAGGAAGAGAAAGACAACATGGGCAACTTAATAAAGCAAAACAAAACAAGTAAAGGCACCATGGGCACCATGGTAACAAAAAGCAATTCAAGGAAACATGGGCTCAGTGGTAAGGGAAGGCAATGCAAGAGAATTCAAGGCAAAGCAAGGCAATGAAAGGTAGGGCAAGTCAAGTTGTCATGGGCACCACGGTAAGGCAGAGAAAGGCAACATAAGGCACCATGATCACTATGGTATCATAGGGCATGACAGGGCACCATGGGCACAAAGTGAGGGAAAGGCAACACACCATGGACTCATGGAAAGGCAAGGCAAGTTAATTCACCATGGGCACCATGGTAAGACAAGGGAAAGCAAGGGACCATGGGCACCATGTTAACGCAGGGCAAGGCAAGGTAAGGCAAGGCACAATTGGCAACTTGGAAAGGCAAAGCAATGCATGTGAATGCACCATGGACACCATGGCAAGGCACAACAAGGCAAGGAAAGGCAAGGCAAGCACCATGGGAAGGCAAGGAAGCCAAGCCAAGGCATTATAGGCAGTATAGTAAGTCAAGGCACAGCATCACTGACACCATTGTAAGGCAAGGCTATGCAAGCCAAGCAAGGCACCATGGGTACCATCACATGGCAAGGCAATATGTATCAAGACACCATGGGCACTTTTGTAAAGGAAGACAAGAAAAGGCAATGCAAGGCAAGGTGCCATGAGCACCATGGTGGGCAAGGCAAGCCACAGAAAGGCACCATGTGACCCCTAACAAGGCATGGAAAGAAAAGGCACCATGGGCACCCAGGTAATTCAAGTCATGGCAAGGAATTCGCCATGGACAACATGGAAGTGGAAGGCAAGTTAAGGCTAGACAAGGCAGCTCTCCGTGGAACATCTTGCTCTGCCTTGCCTTCCTTTACATGGTGCCCACAGTACCTTTTCCTGACATTACCATGGTGCACATGACACATTACCATGCCTTGCTTTGTCTCTTCATTGTGCCCATGGTGCCTTCCCCTGCCATGGCTTTCCTTGCCTTACCATGGTGCACAAATTTCCTTGCCTTTCCTTATGTTATGCCTTGCCTTGCCCTGTTTTACCTTGGTGAACATGGTCCCTTGCCTTGCGTTTCCTTGTCTCCCCTTACAATTTTGGCCATGGTGCCTTGTCTTGCCTTGCCTTACCATTGTGCCTATGTTGCATTCCCTTCTCTCGTCTTACCCTGGTGCCCATGGCGTCTTTTATTGTCTTGCCCTGCATTACCAAGCTGCCCATGGTGCCTTGCTTTGCCTTGCCTTCCATTACTATGGTATGCATGGTACATTCCCTTGCCTTGTTTTGCAGTGCCTGCCTTCCCTTGCCTTGCCTTGCCTTGCTTTTCCTTTCCATGCCATGCCTTGCCTTACTTTTCCTTATCATGGTGAATATAGGGCCTTGCCTTGCCGTGACTTGCCTTGCCATGGTACTCATTTTGTCTTTCCTGGCCTTGCTGTGTTTACCTTATCATGGTGCCCATGGTTCCTTGCCTTGCTTTGACTTATCATCATTCCCATTGTGAATTTCCTTGCCTGACCATGCTTTACTTACCATGGTGCCCAATGTGCCTTTCCTTGCCTTGCATTGCCATGATATTCATGGTGCATTGCCTTGCATGGCCTTGACTTACCATGATGCTTATGGTGCCTTGCATTACCTTGCCTTACCTTGCATTCCCATGGTGACCATGTTGCCCTGCCTGGCCTTCCCTTGCCTTATCACAGTGTCCATGGTGCCTTGACTTGCTTTGTTTTACCATACCATGGTGCTTATGATGCATTGCCTTACTATGATGGCCATAGTGCCTTGTCTTGCCGTGTTTTGCCTTTATATGTTGCCCGTTGTGCTTTGTCTTGCCTTGACTTGCATTGACATGGTGCCCATGGTACCATGCTTGCCTTGACTTGCTTTGCCTTACCATGTTGCCCATGGTGCTGTGCATTGCTGTGCCTTACCATGGTGCACGTATCACCTTGCCTTGCCATGCCTTGCCTTAACATGTTGCCCGTCATGTATTGCATTGCCTTACCTTCCCCTACAATAGTTCCCATTGGGATTTGCCTTGCCTTACTTTATCTTACCATGCTGCCCATGGTGCATTGCCTTGCCATGCCTTCCCTTGCATTACCATGGTACCCATGGTGCTTTTCCTTGCCTGACTATGGAGTTCAGGGTGGCTTGCCTCTCCTTGAATTGACTTACAATGGTTCCCATGATGTCTTACATTGCCTTGCCTAACCATACACCCATGGTTACTTGCCTTGCCATGCATTCCATTGATTTACTATGATGCCCCTCTCCCTTACCTTGTGTTTCCAAGGTGTCCGTAGTGCCTAGGCTTGCCTTACCTTGCCTTACAATGGTGCCCATGCTGCCTTGCCTTGCTTTGTGTTTCCATACCATGGTGTCCATGGTGGCTTGCCTCTCCTTCACTTGATTTAGCCTGGCTCCCACTGTGCCTTGCTTTGTCTTACTGTCCCTTGCCTTACCAAGCATGTGCCTTGCCTTGTCTTACTTTCCCTTGCCTTACCAAGCATGTACCTTGCCTTGTCTTGCCTTGTCTTGCCATATCATGGTTCCCATGATTCATTTCCTTGCCCTGTGTTCCCTGACTTTCTCATGGTTCCCATGTCGAATTGTGTTGCCTTGACTTGCTTTGCATTACCACAGTGTTTATGGTGTTTTGCGTTGCCTTGCTATGCATTACCATGTTGGCCATGGTGCCTTGTGTTGCCTTTTCTTACCATGGTGCCCATGGTGCCCTTACTTGTCTTGCTTTGCCTTATCATGGTTCTCATGTTGTCTTGCCTTACCTTGCCCTGCCTTGCCTTACGATGGTGCCAATGCTGCCCATGGTGCCTTGCCTTTCCTTGAAATGTCTTAATATTCTGCCAATGGTGCCTTGAATTGCCTTGTCTTGCATTGCCTCACCTTAAAGTTGTGCCCATGGAGAGCTTCCTTGCCTTGCCTTAACTTACTTTCCAATTCCATGTTGCCCATGGTGCATGCCTTGCAGTGCTTTGCCTTACCTGTGTTTCTATGGTGCTTTGCCTTTCTATGCCTTACCAGAGGGCACATGGTGGCTTTCCGTGGCTCACCTTGCCCAACCATGATGCCCATCCCACCTTGCCTTGCATTACCTTGCCTTGTCTTGCTTTACCAATGTACCAATGTGCCTTGCCATGCCTTGTCTTGCCTTATTAGGGTGCCCATGGTGTCTTGTTTGCCTTTCATAGCCTTGCATTACCATGGTGTCCATGGTCCCTTGCTGTGCCTTATCATGATGCCCATGGTGCCTTGGCTTACATTGTCTTGCTTTCCCACAGTGCCTATGATTACTTTCCTTGCCTTCCCTTGTATTACCAAGGTGGCCATGGTGCCTTGCCGTGGTGTCCATGATGCATTCACATGCCTTTCTTTGCCTTTCCATGTTGCCAGTTGTACCTTGTCTTGCATTGGTCTGCCTTAACATGTTGCTTATAGTCCTTTGTCTTCCCTTGCATTACCACATTGCCCATGGTGACTTGCCATGCCGTGCCTTTCCTTACAATGTTGCCTGTGGTGTCTTGCCTTGCCTTGGCTTACCATGCTGTCCATGGTGACTTCTCTTTCCTTGCCTTATCATGGAGCCCATGGCACCTTGACTGGACATACCATGGTGCCTATGATGCCTTTCTTAACTTGCCTCGCCTTACCATTACGTCTGTAATGCCTTAACTTGCATTGCCTTGGCTTACCATGGTGCCCTTATGGCCTTGCCTAGTTTGGCTGACCAGAGTGCCCAGTCTGCTTTGACCTGACTTGGCTTACCATGGTGACTTTGTTATCTTGCCAATCTTTGCTTTGACTTGCCTTCATTTCCATGGTACCCACAGTGCCTTTTCCCAATATTCCTTGCCTTACCATGGAGCCCATGATGCCTTGTTTGTCTCACCTTACCATGGTGCCCATTGGGCCATACCAGGCCCTGCCTAGCCTCTCCATTTTGCTCATGGTGCCTTCCCTTGCCCTGTTTTGCCTTGCCATACAATGGTGCCTATGTTGCCTGGCCTTGCCTTACGTTACCATGGAGCCCATGGCTCCCTGCCTGTCATGCCTTGTTTTACCATGGTACCTATGACTCCTTTCCTTGCCTGGCCTCGCCTTACCATGTTTCCCACAGTGCCTTGCCCTGCCTTGCCCTACCATGGTGCCTATGTTGCCTTACCTTCCTTAGCTTTACCGTGGTGCCCATGATGCCTTTTATTGCCTTTCCTTTCCTCACCATGATACCCATGGTGCCTTACTTTGCCTTAATTTACTTTGCATTACATTACCATGGAGCACATGGTGTCTTGACTTGCCTTGCCTTCCCTTACTCTGTTACACATAGTACATTCCTTTGCCTTGGTTTGCAGTGCCTGCCTTCCCTTTCCTTGCCATACAAGGTGCCAGTGGTGCCCTGCCTTGCTTTGCCTTGCCTTACCTTGCTTTCCCTCGTCTTGCCTTGTCATGCTTGGCCTGGTTTTTTCTTACCATAATTAATATGGTGCCTTGCGTTGACATGTCTTGCATTATGATGGTACATATTGTACCTTTTCTTGCCTTGCCATATTTGCCTTACCATGGTGCCCATGGTTCCTTGCTTTGCCTTGCCTTATCATGTTGCCCATTGTGAGATTCCCTGCCTTGCCATGCTTTTTTGCCATGGTGCCCAAAGTGCCTTGCCTTGCCTTATCTTACCATGATACTCATGTTGCCTTTCCTTGCCTAACCTTGCCTTACAGTGATGCCCATGCTGCCATGCATTGCCTTGCCTTGCCTTCCTATGGTCCCCGTGATGCCTTGCCTTTATTGCCCTTGCCTTACCTTGGCGTCCATCGTGCACTGACTTGCTGTGCCTTGCCATACAATGTTGCCTATCATGCATTGCCTTACTATTATGCCCATAGTGTCTTCCCTTGCCATGTCTTACCATGGTACCCACGATGCCTTGCCTTGTTTGGTCTTACTATGGTGTCCATGGTGCTTGAACATGCCTTGACTTGCATTAACATGATGAAAGTGGTGCCATGTTTCCCTTGCCTTGCCTTGTTTGCCTTACCATGGTGTCCAGGGCACCTTTTCTTGTTTTGTTTTACTATGATGCCCATGGTGCTTTATCTTGCTTTGACTTGCATCATCACGGTACCAATGGTGCCATGCTTGCATTGCCTTGCCTTGCCTAGTGCTGCCTTACCATAGTGCTCAGGGTTCCTTGGGTTGCTGTGCCTTACCATGGTGCCCAAGGGTGGCTTTAGTTGCTTTGCCTTACCATGTTGCTCAAGTTGCCCTGCCTTGCCTTACCTTGCCTTACCCTGCCTTATTATATTGGCCATGGTGCACTGCATTGCCTTACCTTTCCCTACCATAATGCCCATTGGGACATGCCTTGCCTTGCTTTACCTTACCATGCTGCACATAGTGCCTTGTCTTGCCATGTCTTCCCTTGCATTACCATGGTACCCATGGTGTTTGCCTTGCTTTGCCTTGTCTTACCATGGGGATCATGGTGCCTTGCCTCACCTTGACTTGCCTACCCATGGAGCCCATGATGCCTTGCCTAACCATATGCCCATGATGACATGCCTTGTCTTGCATCCCCTTCCTTTACCATGATACCCATTCTCCCTTTCCTTACATTTCCACAGTGCCCACAATACCTAGGCTTGCCTTACCTTTCCTTCCAATGGTATCCATGGTGCCTTACATTGCCTTGCATTGCCATACCATGCTGCTTATGGTGGCTTACCTCTGCTTTATTTGCCTTAGCCTCGTTCCCATTTTTTCTTGCCTTGCTTTACTTTCCCTTTCCTTACCAAGGTTCCCATGGTTCGTTGCCTTGCCTTGCCATATCATCGTTCCCATGGTTCATTTCCTTACCTTGTGTTGCCTTGCTTTTCCATGGTTCCCATGGCAAATTGCGTTGCCTTGTCTTGCTTTGCATTACTGCAGTGGTTATGGTGATTTGCCTTGCCTAGCAATTCATTACAATTTTGCCCATGGTGCCTTGTATTGTTTTGCATTGCCTTTCCTTACTATGGTGCCCATGGTGCCTTTACTTGTCTTGCCTTGCCTTATCATTGTGCCCATGTTGTCTTACCTTGCCTTGCCTTGATATGCCTTGCCTTACGATGGTGCCCATACTGCCCATGGTGTCTTGTCTTCCCTTGTCATGCCTTACTATAGTGCCAGTGGTGCCTTGCTTTGTCTTTCCTTGCCTTATAATGATGCTTATGCTGCCTTGCATTGTCATGCCTTCCCATTGTGCCCAAGGTTGATTGCCTTACCTTGCCTTCTCATTGTATCCAGGGTGCCCTGTCATACCCTACTTTACCATAGTGCCCATGGCTCTTAACATTGCCTTTCCCTGCCTTACCATGGTACCTATTGAGACTTACCTTGCCTTATCTTTCACTGTCTTGCCTTGCCTTGCCATCTCTTGCCTTACCATTTTATCTGTGGTTCCTTGCCTTTCCTTGCCTTGCCTTACCATGGTTTCGATAGTGCCTTGTTTTACTTTGCCTTACCATACAGCTTATGGTGTCTTGGCTTGCCTTGCATTGCTTTACCATGGTGTCCATATTGCCTTGCATTGCCTTGCCCTACCATGGTGCCCATGGCAGCTTGCCTTGCATTACCTTGCCTTGTCTTGCTTAACCAATGTGCCTATGGTGATTTGCCATGCTTTGCTTTGCATTATGATGGGATCCACGGTGTCTTGCCTTGCCTTACTATGCTGCCCATTGTGTCTTGGCTTGCATTGCAATGCCTTCCCACAGTGCCTATGGTGTCTTGCCTTGCCTTCCTTTCCCTTACCATGGTGGCCATGGTGCCTTTTCTTGCCTTTCCTTGCCTCGTCTTGCCCTGCCTTGGTGTCCATAGTGCATCCACATGCCTTGCTTTGCCTTTCCATGTTGCCAATTGTGCCTTGCCTTGCCTTGTTCTGTCTTAACACACTGCCCATGGAAATGTTTCTTGTCTTGCATTTCAATGGTGCCCATGGTGGCTTGCTTTTCCTTACTATGTTGACCATGGTGGCTTGCCTTGCTTTTACTTACCATGTTGCCCATGGTGCCTTGCCTTGCCTATTCATACTATTGTGCCTATGATGCCTTTTCTTTCCTTACCTGGCCTTACCACAGTGCCCATAATGTCTCGACTTACATTGCCTTGCCATATGATGGTGCCTATGATACATGCCTTACTATAATACCCATAGTGACTTGCCCTGCCATGCCTTGCCACTGTAACCATGGTGTTTTGAATTGTCTTGTTTGACCAGGGTGATTTTTCTTGCCTTGAGTTACATTAACATGGTGCCCATGATATCATGATTGCCTTGCCTTGCCTTACTTTGCCTTACCATGGTTCCCAGGTTGCTTTGCATTGCTTTGCCTTACCATGGTGCACATGTTGTCTTGCCTTGTCATGCCTTGCTGTAATATGTTGTCAATAGTGTATCGCATTGCCTTATCTTCCCCTACCATAGCTCCCATTGAGATGTGCCTTGTGTTGCTTACCCTCTCCATGCTGCCCGTAGTGCCTTTTCTTGCCATGCCTTCCCTTGCATTACCATGGTACACATAGTGCTTTGCCTTGCCTTATCATGGGGCACATGGTAGCTTATCTCAAGTTGACTTTCCTTACCATGGCATCCATGATACCTTCCCTTGCCATGCCTGACCATACGCCCATGGTGACTTGCCTTGCCTTGTATGCACTTGCTTTACTATGATGTCCTTCCTTTCTTGCCTTGCCTTAACATGTTGCCCATAGAGCCTAGGCTTGCCTTACCTTGCCTTATAGTGGTGCCCATGGTGCCTTGCCTTGCCTTGCATTGCCATACCATGGTGTCCATGGTGGCCTTCCTCTCCTTTCCTTGCCTTAGCATGGTACCCATTGTGCCTTGCCTTGCCTTACTTTCCCTTACCTTACCAAGGTTCCCATGGTGCCTTGCCTTGCCTTTCCATACGATGATGCCCATGGTTCATTTACCTCCCTTGCATTGAGTTGCTTTCCCATGGCAAATTGCACTGCCTTCGCTTGATTTTCATTACCGCAGTGATTATGGTGTTTTGCCTTGCCTTGCCTTGCCATGCATTACCATTTTGCCCATGGTTCCTTGTGTTGCATGGTCTTGCCTTTCCTTGCATTATCTTGCCTTGCCAATGTATCCATCATTCTTTCACATGTCTTGCATTTGCTTTCCATGCCAATTGTTCCTTGTTTTGCCTTGCTTTTCTCTTCCTTAACATTGTGTCCATGGTCCTTTGTCTTGCTTCACATTACCATGGTGTCCATGGTGCCTTGCCTTGCTTTGCCTTGCCTTATCATGTTGCCCACAGTGCCTTGCCTTTCCTTGCTTTGCCTTACCATGGTGTCTGTGGTGCTTTGCCTTGCCTTGCCATACTGGGGTGCCTATGATGCCTTTTCTTTCATTGCCTTACCTTAACATGTTGCCCTTAATGCCTCAACGTGATTTGCCTTGGCTTAGCTTAGTGCCCTTATTGCCTTGCCTTGCCTTGCCTTACCTTGCCTTGTTTTGACTTACCAGAGTGCCCATGGTGCTTTGACATGACTTGCCTTACCATGGTGATGTTTTTGCCTTATCTTTCCTTGATTTACCTTGCCTTCCTATACATGCTGCCGGCAGTGCTTTTTGCTGACTTTCCTTGCCTTACCATAGAGTGCATGGTGCCTTGAGTTGCCCTGACTTATGTGTTGTCCATGGCACTTTACCTTGCCTTGCATTGCCACTCCATTGTGCCCATGGTGCCTTGCCTTGCCTTAAATTACCAAGGTGCTCATGGTGGCTTGCCTTGCATTGTTTTAACATGATTTCTATGGTTCCTTGCCTTGCCTTGCCTTGCCTTGCCTTACTGGGTTGCCCGTGGTGCCTTGCCTTGCCTTGCCTTACCATGGTGCCTATGTTGTCTTACCTTCCCTTGCCTTACCGTGGTGCCCATGGTGCCTTTTATTGCCTTGACCTGCCTTACCATGCTACCCATGGTGCCTTGACTTGCCTTGCCTTACCTTGCTTTGTGTTGCCATGGAGTCCATGGTGCCTTGACTTGCCTTGCCTTCCCTTACCATGGTACCCATACTACATTCCCTTGCCTTGCATGACAGTGCCTGATTTCCCTTTCCTGGCCTGACCATGGTGCCTGTGGTGCCTTGCCTTGCCTTACCTTGCTTTTCCTTGCTTTGCTGTGCCATGCCTTGCTATGCCTTACCATGGTGAATATGGTGCCTTGCCTTGCCATGACTTACCTTACTGTGGTGGCCATTGTGCCTTTCTTTCCTTGCCATGTTTGGCTTACCATGGTCTCCATGTTTCCTGGTCTTGACTTGACTTACCATGGTGTCCATCGTGAGTTTATTTGCCTTGCCTTCCTTTCCTTAACATGGTGCTCAATGTGTCTTGCCTTGCCTTGCCTTACCAAGATTCTCATGGTGTCTTGCCTTGCCTGGTCTTGCCTTAACATAATGCCTATGATGACTTGCATTACCTTGCCTTGTCTTACCTTACCATGGTGCTGATGGTGCCACGCTTACCTTAAATTTTCTTACCATTGTGCCCAAGGTGCTTTGACATGTCTTACTTTGCCATAACATGGTGCCTAGGATGCCTTGTCTTACTATGATGCCCATAGTGTCTTGCCTTGCTATGCCTTACCATGGTAAACATGTTGCCCTGCCTTGTATTCTTTTGCTTACTATGGTGCCTATGGTGCTTTGCCTTCTCTTCACTTGCATTAACATGGTATCCATGGTGCCATGCTTGCTTTGACTTGCCTTGCTTTGACTTACCAGGGTGACTTGCACTGCTTTGCCTTCCCATGGTTCACATGTTGCCGTGCCTTGCCATGGCTTGCTTTAACATGTTGCCCATGGTGCATTGCATTGCCTTACCTTTCCCTACCATAGTGCCCACTGAGACGTGTCTTGCCTTCCTTTCCTTTACTATACTGGCCATGGTGCCTTCCCTTAAAGTGCATTTTCTGGCACTAAAATGGTACCCATTGTGATGTCCTTTGCTATGCAGTGGCTTACCATGTGTCCCATGGTGGCTTGCCTTGACTTTACTTGCTGTACCGTGGTGCCCATGATGCTTTGCCTTGCATTGCCTAGCCATACGCCCATGGTCACTGTCTTGCCTTGCATTCCCTTGCTTTACCACTTTGTGCATGCTCCCTTGCCTTGAATTATCATGGTGCCCACTGTGAATAGTCTTGCCTTACCTTGCCTTTCAATGATGCCATTGATGCCTTCCTTGCCTTGCATTGCCATACCATGATGTCCATGCTTGCTTGCCTCTCCTTAACTTGCATTAGACGGTTTCCCATTGTACCTGGCCTTGCCTTACTTTTCCTTGCCTTACCAAAGTTCCCATGGTGCCCTGCCTTGCCTTACCTTGCCATACCATGATTCTCATGATGCATTTCATTGCCTTGCTATGCTCTGCTTTCCCATGGTTCCCAAGATGCTTTGCATTGCCTTGACTTGATTTGCAACACTCCATTGGTTATGATGTTTTGCCTTATGTTGCCATGCGTTATCATGTTCCCCATGGTGCCTTGTGTTGCCTTGCATTGCCTTTCCTTACCATGCAGCATATGTGACTTTACTTGCCTTGCCTCATTTTATCATGGTGCCCATTCTGTCTTGCCATGGCTTGCCTTGCTGTGCCTTGCTTTATGATGGTGACCATGCTGTCCATGGTGCCTTGTCTTTCCTTGCCATGCCTTATATTGTGTCAATGGTGCCTTGTTTTGTCTTGCCTTTCCTTACCATGGTGCCCATGGTGTATTGTCTTGCCTTGCCTTGCCTTCCCATTGTACCCATGGTGCCTTGCCTCCCCTTGTCTTCCCATTGTAACCATGGTTCCCTGTCGTGCCCTACCTTACCATGGTGACCATGTTGCCTTACATTGCCTTTTCCTGCCTTACCATGGAGCTCGATGGTGAATTGCCTTTCTTTCCTTTCTTTGCCTTACCTTGCCTTGCCTTACCAATGAACCTATGGTTCCTTGCTTTTCCTTGCTTTGCCAGGGTACCTATAGTGCCTTGTCTTGCCTTGTCTTGCCTTACCTTGCCTTGCTTTGCATTACCATTGAGCCCATGGTGTCTTGACATGTCTTGTCTTCCCTTATCATGTTACACTTAATACATCCTCTTGACTTTCTTTACATTTTCTGCTTTCCTTTGCCTTGCCTTACCATGGTGCCAGTTGTGCCTTGCCTTGCTTTCCCTTACTTTGCTTTGCCTCCTTTGCCGTGCCTTGCCTTGCTTTGCCTTATCATGCTGAATATATCGCCTTGCCTTGCCATGCTTTGCCTTACGATGGTGCCCATTGTGCCTTTCCTTGCCTTGCCATGTTTGTCTTACCATGGTGCCCATGGTTCCCTGCCTTCCCTTGTCTTATCATGGTGCCAATTGTGAGTTTCCTTGCCTTGCCATGCTTTCCTTACCATGGTTCCCAATGTGCCTTGTCTTGCCTTGTCTTACCATGATGCTCATGGTGCCTTGTCTTACCTAACCTTGCCTTACCATGGTGTCCATGGTGCCTTGCATTGCCTTGCCTTCCCATGGTGTCCATGGTGCCTTGCCTTCCATGCTCTCGCCTTACCATCAAGCTCATGGATCCTTGACTTCCTTTGCTTTAACATGTCATGGTGCCTATGATGCATTGCCTTACTATGATGATCATAGTGCCTTGCCTTGCCATGTTTTACCATGTTACCCATGGTGGCTTGCCTTGACCTGTTTTGCCGTACTTTAATGACTATGGAGCTTTGTTTTGCATTAACTTGCATTAATATTATGCCCATGGTGTCATGCTTTCCTTGCCTTCCCTTGCCTTGCTTTACCTTATAATGGTGCCCAGGGTGCTTTGCATTGCTTTGCCTTACCATGGTGCACATGTCCCCTTGCCTTGCTATATCTTGCCTTAACATGTTGCCCATGGTGCATTGCTTTACCCTCCCCTACCATAGTGCCCATTGGGACAGGCATTGCCTTGCCTTGCCACTGTGCCCGTGGGGCCCTGATGTGCCCTATATTATCATAAGGCCCATGGTGCCTCATGTTGCCTTTATCTACCTTACCATGGTGCTCTTGGAGATGTCTTGCATTACCTTTCATTGCCGTGCCTTACCTTGCCTTCTCTTGCCTTGCCTTACCTTGTACCCATGGTTCCTTGCCTTGACTTGCCTTATCATGGTTCCTATAGTGCCTTGTCTTGCTTTACCTTACCATGGAGCCTATGGCACTTTGATTGCCTTTGCTTGCCTTACCATGGTGCCCATGGTGCCTTGCATTGTCTTGTCTTGCCTTATGTTTTCATCCATGGAGAGCTCCCTAGCCTTGTCTTAACTTGCCTTCTACTTCCATGTTGTCTATGGCACATGCATTCTGTGCCTTACCTTACCCTGTTGCCCATCATGCATTGCATTTCCTTGCTTTACCTGGGGGCACATAGTGCTTTTCAGTGGTGTGCCTTGCCCTACCATGGGTGCCCATGGCACCCTACCTTCCATTGCCTTGCCTTGTCTTGCCTTCCCAATGTGTCCATGGTGCCTTGCCATGCCTCACCTAACATTATTATGGTGCCCATGGTGCCTTGCTTTGCTTTGCATGGTCTTGCATTACCACAGTGTCCATGGTGCCTTGCTGCTCATGGTGCCTTGGCTTACCTTGCCTTCCCACGGGACCCATGGTGTCTTGCCTTGTCTTCTCTTGACTTACCATGGTGGCCATGGTTCCTTTCCTTGCCTTTCCTTGTCCTGTCTTGTCTTGCCATAGTGTCCATGGTGCATTCACATACCTTGCATTGCCTTTCAATGTTGCCAATTTTGCCTTGCCTTTCCTTGCCTTGCATTGCCTTAAAATGGTGACCATAGTCCTTTGTCTTGCCTTGCATTACTGTGGTGCCCATAGTGCCTTGCCTTGCCTCTCCTTGCCGTGTTGCCCATGGTACCTTGCCTTGCATTCCCTTACCATATTGCTGAACATGCCTTGCCTTTCCTTACCATGGTGTCCATAATTTCTCAAACTGCATGGCATTGTCTTACCATGGTGCACTTCTTCTCTTGCCTTGCCTTTCCCAGACTTGACTTATCATGATGCCCATGGTGATTTTCCCATACCTTGCCTTGCCTTACGATGATGACTTTGTAGCCTTTCCTTTCCTTGCTTTGTCTTGCCATTCTTTACATGGTGCCCATGGTGACTTTCCTGACTTTCCTTGCCATACCGTGGTGCTCATGGTGCCTTGCATTGCCTTGCATTACCATGGTGTCCAAGGCGCTTTATCTTTCCTTGTCTTGCCTCAAAATTGTGCCTGTGGTCTCTTCCCTTGCTATGTTTTGCCTTGATGGCTTGCCTTGCCTTATGTTATCATGATACTCATGGTGTCTTGCCTAGCCTTGTTTACCAAGGTGCCTATAATTCCTTGCCTTGCCTTGCCTTACCATGTTGGCCATGATGCCTTGCCTTGCATTGCCTTACCATAGAGCCTAAGTTGTATTACCTTCCCTTGTCTTAATGTGGTGGCCATGGTGCCTTTTTTTGCCTTGCCCTACCTTACCGTATTGCCCATGATACTTTGCCTTGCCTTACCTTGCCTTGCTTTGCATTGCCATGCAGCCTATGGTGCCTTGACGTGTCTTGCCTTCCCTTACCATGGGACACATAGTATATTTCTTTGCTTTGCATTGCAGTGGCAGTATTCCCTTGCCTTGCTTTACCATGCTGCATGTGGTGCCTTGCCTTGCTTTGCCTTGGCCTTCCCTTCCTTTGTCTTGCCTTGCTTTGCTTTGCCTTATCATGGTATATATGGTGCCTTGCCTAGCCATGCCTTGACTTACCATTGTGCCCATTGTGCCTTGCCTTGCCTTGCCATGTTTGCCTTAGTATGGTGCCCATGGTTCCTTGCCTTGCTTGCCTTGTCTTATCATGGTGCCCATTGTGAGATTCCTTGCCTTGCCATAGTTTCATTACCATGGTGCCCAATGTGCCTTGCCTTGCATTGCATTACCTGATGCTCATGGTGCCTTGACTTGCCTTGCCTTAGCTTGCCTTGGCATGTTGTCCATGGTGCCATGCCTTGCCTTCCCTTGCCTTACCATGGTTCCTCTGGTACCTTGACTTACCTTGTCTTTCCATAACATGGTTCCTATGATGCATTGCCTTACTTTGATGCCCATAGTGCCTTCTCTTGCCATGCCTTACCATGCTGCACATGGTGCATTGCCTTGCCTTGTTTTGCCTTACATTATTAACCATGGTGCTTTGTCTTGCTTTGACTTCCATAAATATGGTGCTCATAGTGCCATGCTTACCTTGCCTTGCTTTGTCTTTCCATTGTGTCCAGGGTGCCTTGCATTGCTCTGCCTTACCATGGTGCACAGCTTGCCTTGCCTTGCCATGTCTTGCCTTAACATGTTTCCCATGGTGCATTGCATGGCCTTACCTTCCCCTACTATAGTAACCAAAGGAACGAGGCTTCCTTTATTTACCTTACCATACTGGTCATTGTGCCTTTCCTAGACCTCCCTTCCCTTGCATTACCACGTTAACCATGGTGCTTTGCATTGCTTTGCCTTGCCTTACCATGGGGTCTATGGTGGCTTGCCTCACCTTGACTTGCCTTACCATGATGCCCATGACACCTTTCCTTGCCATGCCTAACCATACGCCCATGGTAACTTGCCTTGTCTTGCCTTCTCTTGCTTTACCATTACTACATGCTCCCTTGCCTTGCCTTACCATGGTGCCCATATTGCCTAGGCTTGCCTTACCTTGTTTTACAATTGTCCCCATGGTACCTTGCCTTACCTTGCCTTGCCATACCATCATGCCCATGGTGGCTTGCCTCACCTTTACTTGCCTTAGCCTGGTTCCCATTATGCCTTGCCTTGCCTTACATTCCCTTGCCTTACCAAGATTCCCATGGTGCCTTTCTTAGCCTTGTTTTGCCGTACCATGGTTCCCATGGTTCATTTCCTTCAGTTACGTTTCCTTGCTTTCCCATGGTTCCCAGGACACATTGTGTTGACTTGTCTTGATTTGCATTACCACGGTGATTATGGTGTTTCGCCCTGCCTTGCCTTGCCATTCATTACAATGTTGCCCACGGTGCCTTCTGTTGCCTTACTTTGCCTTTCCTTACCATGGTGCCCATGGTGCATGTTTACTTGCCTTTCTTTGCCTTACAATGTTGACTATGTTGTCTTGCCGTGCCTTGCCTTCCTTTGCTTTGCCATCCCTTATCATTGTACCCATGGTTCCTTGCCTTGTCTTGCCTTACCATGGTGCATATTGTGCCTTGCTTTGTTTTGCCTTGCCATGGTGCCCATGACGTCTTGCATTGCCTTGCCTTGCGTTGCCTTGACTTAATGTTGTGTCCATGGAGAGCTCCCTTGTTTTGCCTTAACTTGCCTTCCACTTCTATGTCGTCTATGGTGCATGCCTTTTTGTGCCTTGCCTTACCTGGGTGCTCATGTTCCCTTGTCTTTCCTTGCCTAATAGGGGGCACATGGTGCCTTTTGGTGACTTGCTTTGCCCTACCATGGTGCTTATGTCACTTTGCCTTGCCTTGCAGTACAACTGTGCCCAGGTTGCCTTGCCACGTCTTGACTTACCTTATGATGGTGTTCATGGTGCCTTGCCTTGCCTTGCATGGTCTTGCCTAACCGTTGTGTACATGGTGCCTTGCCTTGTCTACTCATGCTGCCCATGGTTCCATGGTTTGCCTTGCCTTGCCTTCCCACAGTACCCATGAATTCTTTCCTTGCCATGGTGGCCATTGTGCATTGCCTTGCTTTCCTTGCCTTGTCTTGCCTTTCCACGGTGTCCATGATGCATTCACTTTCCTTGCTTAACCTTTCCAAGTTGCCAATTGTGCCTTTCCTTGCCCTGACTTGTTCTGCCTTATTATGGTGCTCGTTGTCCTTTGTCTTGCCTTGTATTAACATTGTGCCCATGGTCCCTTTCCTTCCCCTCCCTTCCCTTCCATTCCCATGTTGCCCATGGTGCCTTTTCATTCCTTCCCTTACCATGTAGTCCATGGTGTCGGGCCTTGCCTTGCCTTACCATAGTGCCCATGGCACATTGTCTTGCAAGCCTTCACATACCATGATGCCTTCTATCATTTCCTTTCTTTTCTTTTACTTACCATGGTGCCCATAATGAATCAATTTGCATTGCCTTGTCTTACAATGGTGTTTTTATTGCCTTGCCTTTCCTTGCCTAGTCTTGACTTAACAGGGTGCCCATGGTGCTTTGACATGCCTTACCTTGCCTCACTATGGTTACTTTGTTGCCTTGCCTTTCCTTATTTGCCTTGTCTTCTTTTACATGGTGCCCACAGTGTGTTTTCATGACTTTCCTTGCCTTACATTTATGAACATGGTGTCTTGCATTGCCACGCCTTACCAAGGTGCCCATGGCACCTTACCTTGCCTTGCCTTGCTACTCCACTGTGTCCATGGTGCCTTCTCTTTCCATGTCTTGCCTTGACTTACCAAGGTGCCCATGGTGCCTTGCCTTGCCTTATCATGGTGCCTATGTTGCCTTACCTTCCCTTGACTTGCTGTGCTACCCATGGTTGCTATGTCTTTCCTTGTCTTACCATGGTGCCCATTGTGCCTTTCCCTGCCTTTCCATGTTTGTCTTACAAGGGTGCCCATGTTCCTTGCCTTGTCCTGCCATATCATGGTGCCCATTGTGAGTTTCCTTGCATTGCAGTGATTTCCTTACCATGGTGAACAACGTGCCTTGCCTTGTCTTACCTTGCCATGCCTTGCCTTACCATGATGCTCAAGGTAGGTGACTGGCCTTGCCTGGCCTTGCCTTACCATGATGCTTATGGTGCATTACATTGCCTTGCCTTCCAATAGTGCCCATGGTGCCTTGCCTTGCCTTCCATTGCCTTATAATGGTGCCCATGGTGTCTTGACTTGACTTGCCTTGCCTTGCCATACCATGGTGCCTATGATGAATTGCCTTACTATGATGCCCGTAGTGCCTTGCCTCGCCATGTCTTACCATGGTAACCAGGGTGTTTTGCCTGGCATTGTTTTGCCTTACTATAGTGCTCATGCTGCTTTGTCTTGCCTTCACCTGTATTAACATGGTGCCCATGGTGCCATGCTTGCCTTTCCTTGCCTTGCTTTGCCTTACCATAGTGCACATGTTGCATTGTCTTGCAATGCCTTTCCTTAAGATGTTGCCCATCGTGCATTGTATGGCCTTACCCTCCCCTACCATAGGGCCCAATGGGAAGTGCCTTGCTTGCTTTACCTCAATATGCTGCCCATGATGCCTTGCCTTCCATTGCATTACCATGGGACCCATGATATTTTGGTTTGCTTTGCCTTGCCTTATCATGAGGCCCATGGGGCCTTGCCTCGCCTTGATTTGTGTTACATTGGTGCCCATGATAACTTGACTTGCCTTGCCTAACTATATGCCCATCCTGACTTGCGTTGCCTTGCATTCCCTAGCTGAACCATGGTGCCCGTCCTCCTTTCCCTTGGTTTACTATGCTGCTCATATTGCCTAGGCTTGCCTTCCCTTGCCTTACAATGGTGCCCATGGTACCTTGCCTTGCTTTGTGCTGCCATAACATGGTGTTCTTGGTGGCTTGCCTTTCTGTTACTTATCTTAGCCTGGCTCCCACTGTGCCTTGCCTTGCTTTACTTTCCCTTGCCTTACCAAAGTTCCCAAAGTGCCTTCCCTTGCCTTGCCTTGCCTTGCCTTACCATGCCATGGTTCCCATGGATCATTTCCTTGCCTTGCATTGCCTTGCTTTCCCATGTTTCCCATGGTGAATTGCATTGCCTTGCCTTACTTTGCATTACAGCAGTGATTATGGAGTTTTACTTTCCCTTGGCATGCGTTACCATGTTGCTCGTGGTTCCTTGTGTTGCTTTGCCTTGCCTGTCCTTACCATGGTGCCCATGGTGCTTTTACTTGCCTAGTCTTGCCATATCTTGTTTCCCATGTTGTCAGCCTTACCTTGTCTTATTGTGCCTTTAAGTATTATGGTTCCCAAGGAGGATTCAAGATGGCTGATTAGGAGCAGCTGAGGATTGCAGCTCCCAGTGAAAGCATGAAGGGTGAGTGGATGCCGCATTCCCAGATGGATTTTTATTGCCCGCAGACCAGGATATTCCCAGGGGGAGGAGCCCCACAGGTCGCCAGGGCAGCTGCTTTGGATAGCACGGCTGTTTTCACAGGCAAGGCTGCTTTCACTGGGGCCACTGTTTTGGGCAGTGCCCCAGCAAAACAGTTCCCCATACAAAATACCTGGGTCCCGGTGCTGTTCTAGCTGGCAATTGGAGCCCCGGGAAGGCAGAGCCACCCATTCATTTGATTAAAAAAGGGGACTGAAACAGGCAGCCAGGCCAGGATATGTCCCAGGCAAAAAATATCACAAATCTCAGAACCCGCAGTTTCAGCCGCACAGTGGGTCACCGCATGGGAAATCACACAGATCCTGGTGCCTTTTCAACAGGTGGCTGGAACACCTGGGAGACAGTTGACCATTCAACTAAAAAAAAAAAAAGAAAAAAAGGCTCTGAGTCAGGAAGCCAGGTGATCAGGCTCAGCTGGTCCTACCCCCACAAAAAAAAAAAAAAAAAAAAAA
>PVKV010026584.1:0-27770 GCA_004027835.1 Alouatta palliata
CTTCCCTCCCTCCCTCCCTCCCTCCCTTCCTCCCTCCCTTTCTCCCTCTCTCCCTCCCTTTTTCCCTCTCTCCCTCATTTCTTCCCCTTTTTTGATTATTTTTTAAATGTGACAAAATATGCATAACATAAACGCATCATTTTTGTCCTTTTTAAGTGTACCGTTCAGTGGCATTAAGCACGTTCACAGTGCTCCGCAGACATTGCCACCCTCCATCTCCAGAACTTTCACCAGCCCAAACTGAAACTCTATGCCCACCAAGCAGTCACTCCCCAGTCTTGCCTCTGCCAGCCCCTGATATGCGTTATTCTACTCTCTTATTTCTGAAATTGTCTATTCTAGGCACTTCATGTCAGTAGAATCATACAATATATATCCTTTCGTGCCTGGCTTATTTCACTGAATATCATGTCTTCAAGGTTTATCATGCTGTAGCATGCGTCAGAATTTCATTCCTTTTCTCTAACTGAATAATGTTCCAGTGTATGTCTATACTACATTTTATTTATCCATTCATCTGTTGGTGGACACTTGGCTTACTTCCACCTTTTAGATATTGTGAATGATGCTGACATGAATATTGGTGTACAAATAATATCTGTTTGAGTCCTTGTTTTCAGTTCTTTGGGGAATATATCCAGAAGTGGAATTGCTGGGTCATATGGTAATTCTATGTTTATCTTTTCGGGGAACTACCATACTGTTTTCCACAGTGATTGCATCATTTTACATCCCCATGAGCAATGCACAAGGGTTCCAATTTCCCCACACCCTGGCCAACACTTGCCATTTTCCATTCCTTTCATAACCACCATCCTAATAGGTATGAATTACTATTTCATTGTGGTTTTAGTTGGCAATTCTCTAATAACTAATGATTTGTATATCTTTTGATATTGGGCATTTATATACATTCTTCAGACAAAATATCTATTCAATCCTTTGTCCATTTTTGAATTTGATTGTCTGATTTTTATTGTTAAGTGGTAAGAGTTCTTGTTTGTTTTTTAAGAGATAGGGTCTCACTCTGTCACCCAAGCTGGTGAGCAGTGGTGCCATCATGGGTCACTGCAGCCTTGACTTCGTGGGCTCAAAGGATGTTCCTGTCTCAGCCTCCTCAGTAGCTGGGACAGGTGTGTACCACATCTGGCTATTTTTTTCTGAGATGGAGTCTCACTCTGTAGCCCATGCTGGAGTGCAGTTGTGTGATCTCTGCTCACTGCAACCTCTGCCTCCAGGGTCCTGGTTCAAACAATTCTCCTACCTCAGCCTCTCAAGTAGCTGGGATTACAGGCACGAGCCACCATGCCCAGCTAATTTTTTTTGTATTGTTTTGTAGAGACGGGGTTTCACCATGTTGGCCAGTCTGGTCTTGAACTCCTGACCTCATGATCCACCCGCCTCGGCCTTCCAAAGTGCTGGGATTACAGGCATGAGCCACCGTGCCTGGCTGGGATCCAGCTAATTAAAAAAAAAATTTTGGCAGAGATGAAGTCTTGGTGCTATATTGACCAGGCTGGTCTTGAACTCCTGGCCTTAAGTGATCCGCCCACCTAAGCCTCCTAAAGTGAAAAGTGTTGGGATTACAGACATGAATCACTGCACCCAGCCCAGGATTTCTCACTCGCTCTCTCTCTCTCTATATATATATGTATAAAACAAATATATATATTTCTTCATAAGAAATTTCTTTTTTATATAAATAAGAAATATTAATATACATTTATATATAATAATATTTATATAACATATTTATATTTGTAAGAAATACATATATGTATTTGTTGTTGGTGGTAGTGATGCTGTTTTGTTTTGAGATGGAGTCTCTCTCTGTTGCCCAGGATGGAGTGCAATGGAGCAATCTCTGCTCACTGCAATCTCCACCTCAAGGGCCTAAGCGATTCTTCTTCTGCCTCAGCCTCCTGAGTAGCTGGAACTATAGGTATGTGCCACCATGCCCGGCTAATTTTTGTATTTTTTAAGTAGAGATGGGGTTCTGCCTTGTTGGCCAGGTCAGCCTCTAACTCTTGACCTCAAGTGATCCATCTACCTCAGCCTCCCAAAGTGCTGGGATTACAGGCATGAGCCATCACACCCAGCCTCTTTATATGTTTTGGATATTAATCCCTTATTAGATATATGATTTTCAAATGTTTTCTCCCATTTCATGGGTTGTCTTTTTATTCTTTTGATGGAGGCCTCTTCTTCAGAAAAGTTTTAATTTTTTTTTTTTTTTGACAGTCTCTTGCTCCGTTGGCCCAGATTGGAGTGCAGTGGCACAATCTTGGCTCACTGCAACCTCTGCCCCTTGGGTTAAAGCAATTCTCATGCCTCAGCCTTCCAAGTAGCTGGGACTACAGGCCCCTGCCACCATACCTGGCTAATTTTTTTGTATTTTTAGTAGAGATGGAGTTTCGTCATGTTAGTAAGGCTGGTTTCAAACTCCTGACCTCAAGTAATCCACCTGCCTCGGCCTCCCAAAGTGCTGGGTGTGAGCCACCACGCCCAACCCTTTAAACTTTTATGTAGTCTATTTTTTATTCTGTTGCTTGTGCTTTTGGTGTTATATTAAAACAATCATTATCAAATCTAACATCATAAAAATATCCCCTATATTTCCTTCTAAGAGTTTTATGGTTTTAGCAAGAGTTTATGTATTTGATCCATTTTGAGTTAATTTTTGTATTCAGTGTAAAATAAGGGTCCAACTTCATTCTTGCATGAAGACATCCAGTTGGAAACCCAACACCATTTGTTGAAAAGACCATTCATTTCCCATTGAATGTTTTTGGCACCTCTGGGGAAAATCATTCGGCCATATGTACAAGAATTTATTTCTGGGTTCTTTATTGTATTTCACTGGTCAGTATGTATGTCTTTATGCCACACCACACTGTTCTGCTTACTTTAGCTTTGTAGTAAGTTTTGAAATTAGAAAGAGTGAATTCTCCATCTTCATTTTTTTTTCAAGCTTGTTTTGTTTATTTGGGTTCCCTGAACATTCTATGTGAATTTTAGGGTAGGTTTTTCTATTTCTACAAAAAATGCCGTAGGCATGGCATTGAATCAGTGTACTGACTGCTCATATTGTCATCTCAACATCTCTATGAACTTAAAGACATTCCTATGAAAATGGAATGTCTTTCCATTCATGTCTTTATTTTCTTTCAGCAATGTTTTATCGTTTTCAGGATACTGGTTTATCATGTTCTTCATTAAATTTATTCTTAAGTATTTTATTCTTTTTGATGTCATTATAAATAGAATTATTTTCTTAATTTCCTTTTCATTGCTGCTACATAGAAATGCAACTAATTTTGGAATGCTGATTTTATACCCTGCAACTTTGATAAATTGTTTGTTAGCTCTGACAGTTTTTTTCTAATTTATTTTTTGGAGTGTAATCTTCAGCATTACTGCATATAAGATCATATCACTTTTAAAAAAACTTTTAGATATAGAGGGTTCATGTGCAGGTTTGTCACATGCTATATTGTGTGGGCTGAGGTTTGGGCTTCTAAAGATCCTGTCACCCAGGTAGCAAACATAGTACTCAGTAGGTAGTTTTTCAACCCTCATCCCTATCTTTTTTTCCTTCCTTTTGGAATCCCTAGTGTTTATTGGTCCTGTCTTTGTGTCCACATGTACCCAATGCTTAGCTCCCACTTATAAATGAAAACACGTGGTATTTGTTTTTCTGTTTCTGCATGAATTAGCTTTGGATAATGGCCTCCAGCTGCATTCATATTGCTGCAAAATAAATGATTTTGTTCTTTTTCATGCCTGTATATGTGATGCAAGACAGGCAAGCCCCAAAAGTCGGGCTCAGTTCACAAGGGTTCTTGGCTTCACCCAAGAAAGAAGTCAAGAGTAAGTCAGTGATAGGGTAGAAGAAAATAGCTTGATTGAAGTGGCAGTGTTTGAGCTCCTGTGGTGTTACAGCTCTGTGACCGCTCCAGCAGAGCAGGGCTTCCGCACAGGCGCTATGCTGAGAGTAGCAGCTCACGGCAGTTTTGCAGTCATCTTTATACCTTTTAATTACACATAGATTAAGGAGCAATTTATGCAGAAATTGCTAGGAGAAGGATGATAATTTTCGAGTCATTGTGAAGGAAAGGGGCAGTAACTTCCGGGTTGTCATGGCAAGGTGAACTGACATGGCACACTGCTGGGCGTGTCTTATGGAAAGCTGCTTCCACCTTGGCGCTGTTTTAGCTAGTGTTCAACTTGGTCCGGTGTGTGAACACCTCTGGAGTCAAGTCCTGCCTCCTACCTCAATATATTCTACATTTTCTTTATCCAGTTCACCATTGATGGGCACCTGGGTTGATTCCATGTCTTTGCTATTGTGTTATTTATTGTGCTACAATAAATATATGAATGCAGGTGTCTCTTTGGTAAAACAATTTATTTTTGTTTGGGTATATACCCAGTAATGGGGTTGCTAAGTTGAATGGTAGTTCTATTTTTAGTTCTTTGAGAAATCTCCAAACTTTTTTCCACAGGGGCTGAATGAATTTGCATTTCCACCAACAAAGTATATACATTCCCCTTTCTCTACAACCTCACCAACATCTGTTATTTTCTGACTTTTTAATAATATCCATTCTGACTGGTATGAGATGGTATCTCCTTGCAGTTTTGATTTGCATCTTTCTGATGTTTAGTGATGTTGAGCATTTTTCTGTTTGTTGGCTGCTTGTATGTCTTCTTTCGGGAAGTATTTGTTAATGTCCTTTTCCCACCTTTTAATGGAGTTATTTGTTTTTTTCTTGTTGATCTGTTTAAATTCCTTATATATTCTGGATATTAGTTCTTCATCAGATGCAAAGTTTGTAAATGTTTTCTCCCAGACTGCAGGTTGTCTCTTTACTCTGTTGGTAGTTTCTTTTAATGTGCAGAAACTCTTTAGGTTCTAATTTTCCATTTCTGCTTCTGTGGCATTTGCTTTTGAGAACTTAGTCATAAATTCTTTGCCTAGGCCAATGTCTGGAAGGGCATTTCCTAGGTTTTCTTCTAGGATTTTTATAGTTGGGTAATGTGATGCCTCCAGCTTTATTCTTTTTGCTTAGGATTCCCTTGCCTATTTGGGCTTGTTTTTGGTTCCATATGAATTTTAGAATAGTTTCTTCTAATTCTGTGAAAAATGACATTAGTAATTTGAGAGGAATGGCATTGAATCTGTATATTGCTTTGGACAGTATGGATGTTTTAATGATATTAATTCTTTCAATTTATGAGCATAGAATGCTTTTCTGTTTGTTTGTCTTGTCTGCGATCATGTCCTCTTTGAACAAAGAGAATTCATTTCTTCATTTTTTAATTTGCTGGCTTTCATTTCTTTTTCTTGCCTAATTGCTCTGGCTAGGACTTCCAATACTATTGTGAATAGAAGTGTCAAAAGTGGGCATCTTTGTCTTGCTTCTGATGTTAGGGGAGAAGCTTTCAGTCTTTCATCATTGAGTATGATGTTAGTTTTGGGGTTTTCATATATGACCCTTATTATTTTGAGGAAGTTTTATTCTATTCATAATTTATTGAGTGTTTTTAATCATAAGAGAGTATTGAATTTTTCTGCAATAATTCACATGAATATGTATTTTTTCCTTCATTCTATTAATTTGATGTATTTCCTTGTTTGATTTTCATATGTTTAACCTTGCATTCCTGGGATTAATCCCAGTTGATCATGGTAATAATTATTTCAGTATGCTGATGGATTTGGTTTGCTAGAATTTTCTTGAGGGTTTTTGTGTCTACATTTACAGGTGGTATTGTTATGTAGTTTTCTTGTACTGTCTTTGTCTGGCATTTGTATGGATAATGCTGACTTCATAGAATGAATTAGGAACCATTCCCTCCTCTTCAATTCTTGGAAGTGCTTAAGAAGAATTGGTGTTAATTCTTCTTTCAATGTTTGGTAGAATTCAACAGGTAAGCCATCTGGACCTGGGTTTTTATTTGTTGCCAGGTTTTGAATTATTGATACAATTTCCTTAGTAGTTAGAGGTCTATTCAGATTCTTCATTTCTTCATGATTCAGTTTGGGTACCTTGTGTGTTTCTAGAAACTTGTTTATTATTTCTAGGTTACCCAATGTGTTGGTGTACAATTGCTCATAGTATTTTCTTAAAATCTTTTTATTTATGTAAACTCAGTAGCATTGTCTTAATTTTCATCTTCAAATTTAGTAATTTATGTATTAACTCTTATTTTCTTTGTCAGTCTAGTTAGAAGTTTGTCAGTGTTGTTGATCTTTTCATAGAACCAACTTTTTGGCTTCATTGATTTGCAATATTGTTTTTCTACTATTTCATTTATCTCTAATTTTTATTTTTATTTCTCTCTGCTAGCTTGAATTTTAATTTGCTCTTCTAGCTTCTTAAGGTGTACGGTTATGCTATTTGTTTTAGATCTTTTTAAAGACATGTGTGTTTGCTGCATACTGTGTTTTCTCTCAGCGTTGCTTTCTCTGTGTCCTCCGAGTTTTGGTATGTTATGTTTTCATTTCCATTCATCTCAAAGTACATTCTCATTTTCCTTGTTATTTCTTGTTTAATTCATTGATTTGTTTAGGAGTGTGTTGCTCAATTTTCATTTCAGGTGATCTGCCTGCCTTAGCCTCCCAAAGTGCTGGGAGTATAGTTGTGAGCCACCACTCATGGCCTTAGTTTTCTTTTGGTTAATAATTTAGTTTCATTCTTTGTGATCAGAAAAGATACTTTGTATGATTAAATTTTTTTAAAAATGTATTAGGGTTTGTTTTGTGGCCTAACATGTTCTATCCTGGAGAATGTTTCATGTGTACTTGAGAAGAACCTGTATTCTGCTGTTGTTGGGTGGACTGTTCTGTATATCTCCTTTAGGTTTAATTGGTTTTTAGTACTGTTCAAGTCCCCTGCTTTTTTATTGGCTTTCTGTCTTGTTGTCCTATCCATTATTGAAAGTCAGGTATTGAAATCTTCAACTATTATTGCAGAGTTGTCTGTCCCTTTAATTCTGTTAATGTTTCCTTGTATGTTTGGGTGGTTGGTTGGTTGGTGCATACGTGTTAATAATTGTTATGCCTTCAGGATGAATGACCCTTTTATCAATATATAATGACTCTCTTTATTTCTTCTAATTGTTTTGACTTATAGTCTGCTTGTGTGATATTCGTATAGCTATTCCAGCTCTCTTTTGGTTATTATTTGCATGGAATATTTTTTCATCTTATTAGTTTTTAACTATTTTATCTTTTGAGATAGTGCCTTCCTCTGGTGCCCAGGCTGGAGTGCAGTGGCATGACCTCAGCTCACTGCAACCTCTGCCTCCTGTGTTAAAGTGAGTCTTGTGCCTCTGTCTCCCAAGTAGCTGGGATTATAGGTGTGCAGCATGGATGGCTAATTTTTGTATTTTTAGTAGAGACGGTGTTTCACCATATTGCCCAGGCTGGTCTTGAACTCCTGACCTCAAGTGATCCACCCACCTTGGTCTCCCAAAGTGTTGGGATTACAGGTGCCGTCCACCGTACCTGGTTTCTATTTTGTCTTTAGATCTAAAGTGAGATTCTTATAGACAGTATATAGTTGAATCATTTTTTAAATTCATTCTGTAAATCTGACTTTTGATTGGAGAGTTTAATCTATTTACGTTTAAGTAATTACTAACGAGGAAAGGTTTACTGTTATCGTTTTGTTCTGTTTTCTGTATATCTTACAGCTTTTTGTTTCTCATGCTCTCATTACTACCTTCTTTGATGTTTAGTTGATTTTTAAGAAAATAGTGAAGTGTTTTGATTCCCATTTCATTTCCTTTTGTGTATAGATATTTTCTTTGTGGTTAATATGAATCTCGTATTTAATATTCTAAAGTTATCAATTCCAATGGATACCAACTTAACTTCCATAGTGTACAAATCTGTGCTTCTATACAGCATTGTCTGCCCTTTCAGATGACTGTTGTCACAAATTACGTCTTTGTTCATTGTGTGCTCATTAGTATAGATTTGACTTTCAAATCACAAAGAAAATGAAGAGTGGAGTTATAAGCCAAATTTCAAATAATATTGACTTTTACATTTTCTCATATATTTCCCTTTATTAGCTATCTTTATTGATTTATGCAGCTTCAGGTTATATTTGACTTCCTTTCTTTTTAGCCTAATGACTCCATTTAGCATTTCTTGCAGGAAAGTCTAGTAGAAAGAAACTTTCAGCTTGTGTTTACTTGGGAATGTCTTAATTTTGCCCTCAACGACAATTTGGCTGATATAGAATTCTTGGTTGAAAGGTTTTTTTGGTTTTGTTTTGTTTTTCACTCAGCACTTTAAATATGTCATTCCCACTGCCTTCTGCCTTCTGAGGTTTCTGATGAGAAATCAGTTGATAACCTTATAATGGATTTCTTGTCACATGTGGCATGTTGCACCTCTCTTGCTGCTTTGAACATTTTCCTGATGTCTTTAGTCTTTAATACTTTAATTGTAATGTGCCTTTGTATGGATGTCTTCGAGTTTTCCTACTTGGAATCCCCACAATGCATCTGTTGTTATGCTTGATTGTGTCTCACAGATCCCTTAGGCGCCATTCCCTTTTTTTATTGCTTCCTCTTACTGTTACTCAGATTCAATAGTTTCAATTGCTCTTTTTTCAAGTTCACTAACTTTTTTTTGTTCTGCCTGCCCAAATCTGCTGTTAAACCCTTTAGCAAGTTTTTCAAATTTCAGTTATTATACTTTTCAGAATTTTTGTTTGGCTTCTTTTAATAATTTCTCTTTATTTATATTCTCATTTTGTTCCTATATCTGTTCCCTGATTTCCTTCAAAACAGCCCTTTGTACCTGTTTTGCTTCAGCTCTTTGAGCATTTTTAAGTCATTTAAAAATCTTTGTCTAATAAGTTGAATTTGACCACTATAATATAGTAACTTTTAAATCAGCTTCTTTCTCTTTTCTAGGGTTTCCTGTTTGTTGTTGCTTGTTTGATGATCCCATATGGAGCCCACAGGCTGCCTGCCACCACCCCAACACCAAGACGTGCTGCACCAGGGAGCGGGTGGGACAAGGACAGGTTAAAACAAAACTTTCTTATCATTAACATTTTGAAGTTTTTTTTTTCTTACTGGGCAATAGCTTGATTGTTGTAAATACTTGACTGCTTTCCAGACCTCAGACAATGTTGGTCTGATAGTTGCTGCTTGATGTTTTTTGAGGTGGGAGAAGAGTGTTACTGTGGAGGAAAAGGAGCTTGGTTTTTCCCTGTTCACCATTTTGCTGATCACACTCCTGAGGATTCTCTCTTGAAACCCCCCTGACTGAGAGATGATATTGTGCCTGGAAAGGGACTCACTGAACCACATCTGGGTACCAGAGTCAGGCAAGCCTTGTGTATAGCAAGTGCACTTGGTCACCATGGAAACTCTAGGGCCGGGTGTTGTGGGCCCTCATTGAGGGCAAGTTCAAGTGATGTCTGTGCTTGCTAGGAGGGCTGTCTTGAGGATATAAGGATGAGCTTGGGAAGACATACTGTATGCAATTAGTAGTATCTGTCCAGGAATGGGATGAGAGGGGGGCACATATATATTTGTCCCTGTGTTCTATGACCAACTTTGATCCTTTTACATGTGGGAAAATTGAAACTTAGAGAGATTCACACAACTGGTCCATTGCAGGGCTGGGCCTTGGACCCAGAACCCAGCACCCAATAATCCTGTACAGACATACCTCATATTATTGCACTTTGTTTTATTGCATTATACAGATATTGCATTTTTAAGAAATTGAAGATTTATGGCCACCCTGCCTTGAGCAATTCTATTGGCACAATTTTTCCAGCGGCATATATTCATTTTATGTTTCAGTGTCAATTTTTTAGCAGTAAACTATTTTAAAATTAGGGTATGTAAAATTTGTTAGACCTCATACTATTGCATTCTTAGTACACTACAATATAGTATAAACATAACTTTTATATGCATGGGGAAACCAAACATTTGTGTGACTTGCTTTATTGTGATATTTGCTTTATTGCTGTGATCTGGAACCAAACCTGTACCATCTCCATGGTATGCCTGTACTCTGAATATCTATTGCTGCGTAGCAAACCACCCCAAAGCTTTGTGGTTCCAAACAACAACAATCTTTTTATTCTCCAAGATTTCGTGGGTCAGAGACTGGAACAGGGCACAGTGGGAACAACTTGTCTCTGTTCTACAATACCTGGGACAACCACAGGGTCTTGTGTGACTTCAACAGTTAGGAGCTAGGATTGCTGAGCATGACAGTCCACTTAAAGATAGCATTTTTGCTCTTTCAAAGGGGCTGGGATGGCCGAGGAACAGGCCATCTGGGACTATCGACTTGTGTGCCTCCATATGGCTTTCTGTGTGGCTTGGGTTTCCTCACAGCATGGAAGCCCAGAGCAGTGGGACTTTTTGGGGCTCCAAAGGTCAATGTTCCAGTGAGCAAGGTAACAGCTGCATGGCCTTCTGTGTCTTGGCCTTGGAAGTCACACAATTGTGTTCCTTGACTCTTTCCTTGGTCAAAGCAACCATAGCCCGCCAGATTGGAAAAGGGCACACAGACCCACTTCTTGATGGGGCAGTGTTAAATAGTCCACAGCCACGTTGAAAAACTGCCGCATCTGTCTTTGAAGCTGTGTTCTTTGCACTGACACTGGCTTCCTGAAGGGCCTATCCAGCTGCCAGAGAAGAAAGCATGCAGTGATCTCCACTTCTGCATTTTAGGGGGCACCAGGAGGGTTGGGGCAGGGATAGGAGCCACTCTGCCATATTTGGACAACACCCTTCTAAATGATGTCACGGAACTGGTGGCCTTGAGCTGGTGGTTAGGAAGCAGTTCTGAGCAAACCATGACTGCGGGGGAAAGAAGGAGATGGAACTCTTGGTTATTAAGTACCTACTGTGTGCCAAACACCTGTATCCAGCCTTGGTTACAGGTGTTGGGTGTTCTGTATACAGTAGGTGCTTAGGAGGGTGGTCAGCTGGGTAATGAGAACAGAACAGAGCCTGGGGTATAGGGTATAGGGCTTATTACTGGCATTATCACTTCATGCTTCCCAGAGAGGCCTCTGTAGGTCATTGCCCCCCTCGATGAGTTCTGAAGAGAGAAAACAGAGGGCGTGGTCCAGTCAGTATGGGAAGCACTGTGTTCCCGACACCCCACTGCATGTTAAGGTCAGGTGCCACATCTTGTAGCCAGTTGTTTAATGAGTGACTCCAGCTTTCTCTAGCGCCTCTCCAGGCCTCAGTTTCTCTGCCTGCTGGCCAACAGAGGGCCCTGCCAATTCTGGGTACCTGTGACCAGGGTGGCTCCAGAAGGTGCTGCTGGGAGGGGTGTCAGCCCTTCCTCTCTGCAGGTGAAACTGGGCATGCCACTCGCCTTTCTGGGGCTCAGTTTCCTCTTCTGAGCATTGAAGGGACTTGGGGGTCTCCATGTTCCTTCCATTCAGAAACCAGATGCTGCCATGTTCCCCAACCCCAGGCCTCAGGAACAGTGCTGAGTGGTCATTTTGGAGGTTTTCTGTCTTTGCCTCTCCCGATGAGGTTTGTTGGGAAATCTAAGAATAGAATCCAGCCAGGCTGTAGTGGCGGCTGGCTGGAACCTGATACCGTCACATATGAGAACTGGTAGGCCTGCATGCTGACTCCCTATGTACCAGAACAGGACAGAGGCCAGAATATGGCTGTGCTCATCATCCTCACTCCTGCCCCGCTACCCTTAGCCCAGTCCTTTTGCTCCATCTGATTGAAAATCAGGGCATGGAGGGCAATGGTTTGGGCTGCAGCCAGGACAAGATGGGAAGCGTCTGTGCCTGCTGTGGTCTCTGAGCCCTGGAGTCAAATGAGGACTGTGGAAGAGACCTCCTGGAGTGGCAGAAGCTCCACCCTTGGATAGGGAGCTGGCTCAGCTGCGGGCTCACTGTGTAAGCCTCAGCAACTTGCTATCCCTCTCTGATTTCAGTCAGTGCGTCATGCCTCAGGGTGCCTTGTCTATATCCTGTTCGGGTTTAGTGAAGGGAAGACCCTGGGCCCCCCTCTTTGAGTGCCTCATTCATCTATCTAGCTAGCTAGCTAACATCTATGTTAGCTACGATATATTATCAATCATCTATCTATCTTATTTATGATCTATGTATCATCTACCTGTCATTGATCTATGATCTATCTGGCTATCTATCATCTGTCTGAAGGCTGTTAAAACTTATCTATTTTTGTCATCTATCTAAATCTATCTTCATCATCATCTATCAAATCTACTAAAATTTATATATTACTTGTCACCTATTATGTCATCTACCTATCAATCAAAATCTATCACCTATCTATCCACCTATCATCTGTGTATCATCTATCACCTGTCTCTATCTACCCACCTATCATCTATCACCTATCTCTCTATTATGTATATCCATCCACCTATCATCCATCTCTGTATTATCTATGTCTCGCTATCTCTTCACCTGTCATCTATGTATCACCTAGCTATCTCTTGATTATCTCTAGGTATCTGTCTAACTATCTGATTATGACTCACACCAATACTGTACGTCGCCAGGGATGGAGCCTGAATCTGCTTTGTTTGTTCCCTAAAGCTCTCAGGCAATTTGCTGTCCAGGACAAGTGGAGAAGAGCAATGCAGTTCTTAGTGGTTTCTGCCTCTGGCTAAGCCAAGATCTCTTTCTTTAAAAAAGAGTGAGGCACAGACCTCATTCACAGGAAGAGCTCCCGCCCGCAGTATGTGGTTTGGAGATACCAAGCAGCTGGCCTGGATGAGCCTAGATTCCTCTTGTGGTTGTATCTGTTTCTTGTTTCCTGACCACATGGCTCTGGCTGGAGGGTCAGGACGTGAGAACACTCAGGCCTGGACTTCCTGCTCTGGGGTTTCATCCCTAGGCAGGATCACTCCACTGCTTGTTCCACCCTGTAGTTGGTTGAGGGTGCTGCTTATATGTTCCTTGAGACTGTGGCCTTTGTGTCGCTGTACCTTTGCTCCTCCGTTCCTCCTGCCTGGAGATGCCTCCCTGGGTCCATTTGCTCTGCCTATCACCGCCACATCTGTGAAGGTGCGTCTGGTCCCCAGTATGGAGTGAGTAGGGGAGGGTTCATAGGCTGGGTTTATGGATGACCGATGCTGTGGATGATGGTGTGTGCATGCATGCAAGTGTGTGAGCATGCATGTGTAGGGTGCATGTGTGTCCATGTGCATGGGTGTGTGTGCTCACAGATGTGCATTGTTCTGGGTCATGGGCACAGAACTTCACCATACTCCCACAGGGTGTAGGACCCCCGGAATGATAGATTCTATCCCTATCAGGGCTCAGAGATTCATTCCTTGGTCCCTCGTCCTCAAGACTCAGAGTGTGGCTAGCTTTGACCCCTACAGTGGTCACAACACTATTCTTGATTTGTTTTCTTTAATGGGTCTGGGATGTTAGAGACTCAGGGCAAGTGATAAATTCTTACCCATCATTGTCTGCTTGGTGGACCCAAGTAACGGAGACTCAGTCTCACTGTTAAAGCAGGTGCTGGACTCCAGGGGGTCATTTGTGAAACAGTTCTGGTTCAACTGGCCTCAGGTGTGACTGGTTACAGGCATCCCAGTGATCTCACATTCTGAGTTTCTGGGTACACATGTGTTTTGATGGATATTTTCTTTTTTTAATTTTTGAGACAAGGCATCACTCTGTCATCTAGACTGGAGTGCAATCGTGTGATTACAGCTCACTGCAGCCTCAGCCTCCTGGGTTCAAGTGATCCTCCCACATCAGTCTCCTTAGTAGCTGGTACTACAGGTATGCATCATCATACTCAGCTAATTTCTGTTTTTGTAGAGACAGGGTTTTGTCATATTGCCCAGGCTGGTCTTGAACTCCTGGACTCAAGGAACCCACCCCCATGGCCTCCCAAAGTGCTGGGATTACAGGCATGAGCCACTGTACTCAGCCTTGATGGATGTTTTGAAACCAATACACAACAGCATATGGCAGAGGTAGTGGCATATCACTTCCAGAATTAGGTTATAAAAGACTGTGTGCCTTCCATCTTGACTCTTTCTCAGATCACTTGTTCTTGGGGAGGTTAGTCTGCACATTGTAAGCCCTCTCAGAAGCCTGTAGAGAAATCCACATAGTGAGGAGCTGAGGCCTCCAGCCAACAGCCGTGGGAGTGAGTCCAAGCTCTGATCCAAGTCATGAGGATCAGAAGCAGATCCTCCAGCCTCAGTCAGGCCTTCAGATGAGACCGCAGCCCTGGCTGACACTTGACTGCATATTCACAATAGACCCAAGCCAGAGCCACCCAGCAAAGTTGCTCCTGCCTTCCAGATTCACAGGAACTGTGCAGTTATAAGTGTTTGTTGGTCTCAGTTGCTAGGTTTTAAGGTAATTTGTTTTGCAGCCATAGTGAGACAGCACAGATGAGGGGAGGGAGGGGGAATGCTCCAGGCACAGGGAAGAGCATGAGCAAGGCCTTGCATGCAGTGGAGTCTGAGAGGCTATTGGGAATATGCCTGGAGGTGGGGCCAGAGGAGTCGGCTCTGGCCTGTAGGCTTCCTGACCAGGCCTGGCACCTAGCATGTCCTCCATAAACAAAGCTGATGGCTGATGTTTCTAGGATGAGCTGCAGATGGTGCCTCTCCTCTAGCCTCCTACACATTTTACAAGAAATATCTGCCTTGACCACAGCATGGGGGCATCCCTTTTTTCCCTCCCTGTATTGCCTTTGTTGATGTCATGTTTTGTTTTTCTGAGTTCCCCGTTTAGAGTCTCCAGATGTTGGTTGCTTTTAACCCTGTTGGCTGGCACTCATACAGTTCTGAAGGGGAGACGCTGCCCAACGTTGCAGAGAGTTATAAATGAGTCCATTAAGGGAGGTGGATTTGCTAAAAGGTTGCCTTTGCTCCACCTGGTCCAGAGCATTGCTCGCATGATCGATGATTCCAGAGCCTTCAGACACGTCTTAAACTTCGGCGCATTTTTAATGCCTCAAAAGTTTCCAATTAAAGTCAAATGGCTCTTGGCAAAGTCCAAGACATTTTTACTAACTAAAATAAATACCTAGGCAGGCTCCACAGTTTATGACTTCACGCGGCTGAGGATAAGCAGTTAGGAGGTTGGGTTAGGAACACGCTAGGAATGGGAGGCCTGGAGAGCCCATGAAGGTAGCCCAGAAAACAGTACCAGGGTGGGGCTTTTTGAAAAGGAAACTCCCACTTTTCATCTTCATGGGGCAGGGGTGAGGCTGGGGGTGATGTTGTGAGGGTCACAAGGAGGGAGGTGCTGGACTGAGGTCAGGAGGCGGCAGCCAGCCCCAGGTTTGCCATGTGCACTTCCTGAGCCTGTTTCTGCACTGAGCTCCTGCTGAGGTTTAACTGAGCAGATATGTGAGGTCTCTAGAAGGCGCCTGCCATAGGGAGTCCCCAGGATGTCAGTAGTCAGTGCTATCACCCCTTCTACAGGTGACCCCCTCACCTGATGGCCCCCAGCACTCAGAATGGCCAGATGCCTTTTTTCCTCTGCTTCCTCCTCATTCCTTTCATTTGGGGTACGTGGCAGGGCACATAAGTCCCCAGGACACACACAGGTCTGATTCCAACAGTATGCTGGTGTCTTGGAGGAGGAGCAGCTCTGAAGAGCTCAGGGTCCCGTTATGAGAAGAGAAACCCTTGCTTGACAGTATTTAGTACCTAAAAAGCACAGCTAGACCCCTGGACTAAGGGGAATGTCCCCTCCTTCTCTCCCAGCGTGAGGTGTTAGCCTTCCCTGGAAACCTCCCTTCCTGAAGGCTCTGCCTTTCCCCTGCTCATTGACACTAGGAAGGCCACCCGCTTCCAGGGACCAAGGGTCCTACCCATGGGGAAAGCAGGGCTAATGGGCCCCAGGCAGGGCTGTTCAGGAGGCTCCCCCAGGGAGCTGGCCTAGAAGGTGGAGGGGAGGGCAGCTCAGCCAGGGCCTGGCCTTATGGGGTGGGAAAGGCCAGGTCCTGGGGCAGCTGGCACTCCAGGCACATGGTCAGCATGTGTGGCTTGATCTGAGAGTGAGAAGACACACCCTCCCCCATGACTTTCCCCGTGTGCCACATCCTCTGCAAACTTGGGCATCAGCGGAGCAAGACCTGTGTAGGTCGACAGTGCATGGAGAGGACCCAGCTTGCAAGCTGAGAATTCTGGACAAGTTGCATGACCTCTTTGAGCTCAGAATCCCGGACAATGCCAAGGTGGTGATAACAGATGAGAGAGACATATCTGCAGCAGGTCCAGGCAGGTTGGGACAGCTGCACGTGGAGGGTCATCTCCTGGTGACCTTAGACCAGTAGTTGACCTTAGACCTCCATTCCCAGCAACTCATGGCCTGAGAGCCTCCTGACTCAGACTGAGGACACACTCTGCCTCCTGCCATCTGTGAACCACACAAGTCCTTGGTGCTGGGCTACGGGGTCCTATGAGACCTGAGAAGACCCTGGCATGGGGAAGGCAGCCCAGCTGACCCTTCTGACTGTTGCCTGCCCAGCAACGTCCGATTATACACTCAGTTGGCTCAGAAGAGACAGTGGTGCGACCCCATTCTGCAGATGGCAATACTGGGACACCAAGGGAGCATGGTTTCTCCAAGGTTGAGGTCCAGGGAGAGGCTGAGCTGGAGATTGAGACCAGCCGTGACACCACCCAGGCCACCTCTGCTGTGCTGGGTCTGTCCCCTGACCACCCAGAGGCTGGAGTGAGCTCCAGCAGGCAGAGGTTGGCAGCACGGTGCCCAGCTCAGGCCAGCCCAGGCAACGACTGCTTCACAGAGCCAGAGCCCTGGACCCATGTGAGAGCCCAAGGATGGCTGGGCTGTCCCAGGGTGCAGTACTGGCTCTGACCACAGGGGTGCTGGGAGCTCTTCCAAGAGAGCAGCTGCTGACCACCTCCGGTGCTCACCTTGCCAGACCCATGTGATGCTCTGAGGTGCCCTCCTACACCCTCACCCTGACCTCTCGCAGGTGTGAGAAACGCTGCAGACCCCTGATCCTCACGTCCATGTCCTCACTAACTGCTCTTTCTGGGCACTCTTCTGCCTGCGCCTCCTCACCCTGCATGGCATATGTGGTTTCTTCTTTTTACCGCTATTGTGGAGCCAGCACAGTGTGCCGTGGGAGGAGCCCAGGTCCCTATGGGGGGTCATGGGCAGCATCCTGCAGCCAGTCCCAGGGCTTGCCCATTGCCCAGCCCAGCCATGATGCCCACAGCCTCACTTCAGGCTCAGCATGTCCCTTAGAAGCAAGGGATCATCCACTGCACAGATATGGGTTTTGAGGGGCACGTGACCAGATGCTGACAGCTGTGGCTCCTAGGTGCCAGGATGGGTTTTGAGGGGCACGTGACCAGATGCTGACAGCTGTGGCTCCTAGGTGCCAGGATGGGTTTTGAGGGGCACGTGACCAGATGCTGACAGCTGTGGCTCCTAGGTGCCAGGATGGGTTTTGAGGGGCACGTGACCAGATGCTGACAGCTGTGGCTCCTAGGTGCCAGGCAAGGAGCACAGAAGATCTGACTTTTTGAGTCATCAGCATTGCTCTGTGTCAGCCACTGTCCTAGGTGTCCTAGGTGTCCTAGGCAGGGGAACTTCTCCAAGGTCTGGGAGCTCAAGGATGCTGCCTCTGCCAGGGGACAAGGACAGCAGAGCCTCCACTCCAGCCCTCCATCCCGGCACTCCCAAATGCCATCACTCACTCTGTCCTGCATGCATGCAGGTTTCTCCAAGGTTGTGCGTGTGTGTATGTGTGTGTGTGTGGGCGTGCGTGTGTGTGTGCGTGGCAGCCTGGGACAAAGAGGCCCGCCAAGGCTCTGGGGTTGTTGCTCAGGTTCCAGCTCTGTCCCAGCACAGGTTGCTGTCATTTCCTTAGACTCAGCTTCCTGCAGCAAGATGGGGTAGCTAGAAGCATTGCTATAAGCAGACAATGGGGAAACTGGGGCTTGGGGCTTGGAGCTCAGGGCTTTCCAGGGCCCAGGCTACAGGGAAGTGGCTGCATCTGGTTGGAGCTGTGAGAGTCATAAAGAATGAAGTTGTGGCTTCAAAGAAAGCCTGTGCCATGGGATTTTAGGGAAAGAAAAAACGCGAATGTTAATCTTGTTTCCTCACCAAAGAGTCTTTGATGGGATTAGCCAATAGGGCCTTTCTATGGAGTGCACTGACTATTTCAAGGGGGCGGGGGTCTCACCCTACTTCTCTTAAAAATATTTCTCCTATTTTTTAATCATCCTTTTTCAGGTTTTCTTTGTTTGGAATTATAAATTGCTTAAGTGCCTTTTTCCCTTGTTACTCTGTGATGTTTGTAACTAATATTCTGACAATTCTGGAAAATCCAAGAAACAGAACTGAGAGTCTGAGGGTGCCAGGATGGGTGAGGGTGTGAGCAACACAGACTCCTGCCCCATGACTGGGCATGTGAGTTGGCCCTGGCACTTGGAAACCAGTGTGACACCAGCTAGCAGATGCCTGCCCTAAACCCAGCAATTCTGCTCCTGGGTGAGTTCCCACACAGATGTGCATGAATGCTCCCAGGAACTTTTCATAGTAGCAAAGGAGTGAGGCAGCCCTTGGCAATAGAGTGGACAAACTGCATGGATTCATACAACAAAAAGCACACACTGAGGACAAGTTAATTACAGCTACATACTTAGCCGTGTGTGAATCTTAAGAACATGATGTTGAGTGAAGAGGCCAGTCACAAAAAACATATATCATGTGGTTCCATTTTTATTAGTCTGAAAGTACGCAAAATTACACACTACAGCATTTAGGGTTGCAGACACACTTAGTGAGATGAAATCTGAACACACAAGGGAAATGTTCACACAGAATTAGAATACTGGTTACATCTAGGCTGACGGGATGCCCACGAGAATTTCTATTTCTTAAGCCAAGTGATGGGGCATTGGTGGCCATTTCTTGGTATTCTTTATCCCTTACATGTGTGTTATATGTTATCTTTCCTATGACTTCGCTATTACTGAAAATAATTGAGGAGTTTACAGTTTTACTTCCCTTCCTGCGTGCATATCCCAGGCTCCCACCCTGAGACACACAGCCCGACTCACCTTCCTCCCTACCTGCTGGCCTCACTTTCTCTTCTACCCACAGATCCTGGCCAGACAGGATGGCTTTGCTTTTCCTCTAACGTCTAGCCAGAGGCCTCTCTACTGTAGTCACAGGGAAGGCTCCCTGATCTTGTTCTCCACACCTGCTCTCCGAATGAGCAAGGGATTCATGATAAAACATTCTGATTTAACATTCCCAGCGTGGCCTCCGTGTCCCATCAGTTCATTCGGGATGTCTTCTCCTCTCTCTACCCCTCCCAGCACACCAGGAAAATGCTCCCGGAGGCTCCTGGTGGACAATGAGGACATCCTGATCCAGACCGCAGGTGATTCACTTGGTGTCTGTGGCTGGTCTTGCCAAGCATCAGCCTCTGTCCCTGGGTGTGGTCAGCTTCTTCTCCTTTTCTGTGATCCAGGCCCTTCTTCCTGAGGCTTACCATCAGGACAGGCTGGAGAGCTGCTCAGCAGTCAGGACACAGGCCCATGGGTGTGTCCTATGGCAGTGAGTTTGTGGCTGTTGATTGTCCAGAAAAGCAGGGGCTCCGTCCCGTGAGTGATGAGCACCCTATTTTTTCATCACTCGGTGTTATGAGTTGAATAACACCCAGTTATGAGTGGAATAAACCCCCTACCAAAGTTATACTGAAGTGCTGACCCCCAGGACATGAGGATGTGACCTTATTTGGAAATAAGACTGTTGCAGAGGTAATTTGTTAAAACGAAGCCATACTAAAGCAGAGTGGGTCCTAATCCAACATGACTGATGCTCTTAAAAGAAGAGAGACATAGACACAGACCCACAGGGGGAGAAGACCATGTGACCACAGAGGCAGAGATGAAGTGCTACAGCCACAAGCCAAGGAACTCCAAGATTGCAGGTCACCACCAGAAGCTGGAAGAGGCGCGAAGGATCTTCCCTGGGAACGTTCAGAGTGAGTGCAGCCCTGGTGACACCTTGATTTCAGATTTGCAGACTCCAGAGCTGTAAGAATAAATTTCTATTCTTTAAGCCACCAAGTTTGTGGTGCTTTGTTATGGCAGCTCAGGAAACAAACACACTGGATATCTCATCACCAAATAAAGCTAAAACCACCTGAAATTCCGTCACCCAAAGGCAATTGCAGCTTCTGATGGCTGTGCCTCCCGAGTAGTTCCTGTGCATAGTCGCTGCACTGATTTATTGCACTGAGGTGTGCTTCTCGGGCTGCTCTGAAACCTGCTTGCAGATATGTGGTAGATATTTGCACATGGGTCTGCAGCATGGATTCAAATGAATGCAGCATTCCATGTGTGGAAAGAACAGGCTTTAACAAAGCTGCTGGTGGTGTATACTAAGGTTATTTCTTTGCTCCCTCCCTATCCCTCTCTCGCTCTCTTATGTCCTCTCTCTCTCTCTTTCCCCCTACACACTCCTGCTCTCTCTCTCTCTCTCTCTCTCTCTCTCTCAAACCTCCCTGACTCTGTAAAGAAATGAGAAAACACAGACCTTTCTGATCACCGATGTTTTAAAATGCCTGTGTATTAATGACTGGTGAGTACGTGTGTTGACGAGTGGAAGGCAATCTTTCTTGTCTTAAATGAGAAAAAGTCATAGGAAAAATGTGCTTTGTGTTGTCAAACATTAGCCTGAGCAGACGCCCTCTGAGCGCCCCACTCTAGGGGCTTCCTGAAACCAATTGCATTTTTCCTGAAGGAGTGTGTTTAACGTCAGCACCCTGAGGAGCTTGGCCGAGAAGAGCCCCGAAGGCCAAATATTTACATAGCCAACCCTGGAGCCCCATGGAAATGACCTCATGAACGTTGTTTCTAATTCATAAGACATGGTGATGAATAGTGAATAGGAGCCACAGCCTCTCTAATCCTCACTCCAACACCCAGGGAATGGGTTCCTGGGTGGGGAGAGAGCTGGAGACGGCAGGGGAAAAAGACTTTGGTGTCCTGCAGGACTGGGTTTCAGTCTTGGCTCCAATTTCCTTGTTGTGTGACCTTAGATAGGTCACTGCAGCTTTCTGAGCCTCATTTCCTTTTATAAAATGTAGAAGCAAAGGATGCCAACTCCCACATGTATGGAGAGGATGAAATATAATGGTGAATGGGTGAACGTAAACCTCTGTTTGCATGCCAGGGGGAAGTGGGGCTGAGGCCTTAATGAACGGAGCTCCCTCTGTCTGCTATAAAGGCCCCAGGAGAGAGCCGCCATGGCCTGCTGAGGGTTAAATCAGATGGTGGAGCAGCTTCCGGGTAAACAGCAAACCAATAGGAGGTGTCACCAATGCTCTCCCTACTTTCGAATTTGGCAACTCCTTGTTAGAGAGCTGTGGATTTGTGACTGTCCTCACTGGTTCACCATCCAGGCTCTGCCTGTATCCTCAGCCTACATCTAACTGGACAAACGCTGCATTTTTCATTTTCCTTGTCCCTTGGGTTGAGTGTCTCTGAGGAGCATGTTCTACATTAGTTCACAGGGATCTCCAGTGGGATTAAGCTCCAGTTACCTACAGTGGTAACTTTCTTGAAAGTGCACCATTTACTTCTCTGCCTGCCCTTCCCAGCTTCATGACCCTCCTCCCCTTTGGGTGTTTCCTGGAATTATGCCTCAGATAAGCTACCTGCATTTGTAATGCTTGCCCACAAGTTGGCTTCTGGAAAATCCCAAAAAGATGTGTCTTCTTCATCTCTGAGTCAACCAAATTTCAGTTCCCATGGCCTGAAACAACTGTCTCCCTGTTCTCAGCAAGTTGCACCCCATTATTCCAATCATTCAAACCCAAACTCTGGAAATATCTTTGATCCCTTTCTTCACTGACTTCACTTCTGATCCATCACCAGTATTCTCTTGGCTCTAACTTCAAAACATATCCAAAGTCTCTGCATATCATATTCACATGCTGAGAAGCAGTTGTAAAGGGAAAAATCTAAGAGTAAAAGGAAGCATTGTATACAGAAGAACAAATTTAAGAAAAACAGTGGACTTCTTCTCTGAATTTATGCAAGTCAAAAAAGATTGGAGACAAAAATGAAGACAAAGACAACACCAAATGCAGGTGAGCAGACCAACAGGAACTCTCATTCATTGCTGGTAGGAGTGCAAAATCGTACAACCACTTTGGAAGAAAATCTGGCAGTTTCTTACAAAACTGAACATACTCCTGCAATACGATCCTCAAGTAATTCCCTTGTTATTTACTCAAATAAATTGAAAACTTATGGCCACACAGAATCCTGCACACAAATGTTTATAGCAGTTTTATCCATAAGTACCCTAAACTGAAAACTATTGGTACATCCATACAATAAAATATTATTCAGCACTAAAAAGAGATAAGTGGTCAAGCTGCAAACATACATGGAGGAGACATATATGAATGTTGCTAAGTGAAAGAAGCCAATCTGAAAATGTTGCATACTGTATGATTTCAACTATATGACATCTTGGAACAGACAAAACTATGGAAGCAGTATAAAGATTAGTAGTAACCAGGGAGGAGGGACAGAGGGAGGGATAAGTAGGTGGAGCACAGAGAATGTTTAAAACAGTGAAACTAGTCTATATGATACTATAATGGTGAATATATGCCATTTTACAATTGTCGAAACCCACAGAATGTACAACTGAAGAATGAACCCTAATGTAAACTGTGGACTTTAGCTAATAATAATGTTTCAATATTGGTTCATCAATTATAATACATTTACAACACCAATGAAATATGTTAGTAATAGGGGAAACTGTGTATGTTTGGGGGAGGAAGAGGTGTAGGAGAACTCTCTGTATTTTCTGCTCAATTTTTCTGTAAACCTAAAACTTCTAAAAAATAGAGCCTACCAATTAAGAAAAGATGACATTAAAGATTTGCAGTTTCTGTTCTAATAAGTAAGAATCTTGAAAGTCATCACTCCTGTCCCCATAGCAAAGAAAGGTGAACAAGTGGAAAATTAACAACTCTTAAATCCGTCAGAGAATTGAATTTAGAGAGGAAATGACCACACCTAAAACTGGAGAGTTGGACTGCAACCAAAACATCAGAATATATGCTCGTCTCTTTGCCACATGGCACACTCTAAAATTGATCACGTAATTGGACGTAAAACACCACTCAGTAAAAAAAAAAAAAAAAAAAAAAAAAAAAAACTGAAATGAGGAGGATCCAAGATGGCCGATTAGGAGCAGCTCAGGATTGCAGCTCCCAGTGAAAGCATGGAAGGTGATTGGACGCTGCATTCCCAGACTGATTTTTATTGCTCACAGACCAGGAGATTCCCAGGCAGAGGAGCCCCATGGGTCGCCAGCACAGCTGTTTTGGCTGGCGCCCCGGCACAGCAGTTCCCTATGCAATATACATGGGTCCAGGTGCCATTTTAGCTGGCAATTGGAGCTCTGGGAAGGCAGAGTCGCCCATTCATCTGATTAAAAAAGGGGACTGAAACAGGCAGCAGCCCAGGAGATTTCCCAGGCAAAAAAAGCACCACGAACCTCAGAGCCCACTGTTTCAGCCGGCGCACTGGGTCGCCACATGGGAAATCACACAGATCCCGGCACCTTTTCAACAGGTGACTGGAACACCTGGGAGACACTCGACCATTCAACTAAAAAAATTTAAAAAAGCTCTGAGGCAGGGAGCCAGGTGATCAGGCTCAGCTGGTCCAACACCCACAAAAAAACAGCAATCAGAAACGCTCTGGATTGAGAGTTTCACAGCAAGCACAGCTGAACAAGGGACGGTCCAGCTCTGTGGGGGAGGGGCATCCACCATTACTGAGGCAGTCCACCACTATGGAGGTAGTTTGCCATTGCCCAAGCAGTTCTAACTACACTGGTGTAAACTGGTCTGCAGGGAAGTTCACATGGCAGCTGGGCGGAGCCCACAGCAGCTCAGCAAAGCCTCTGCAGGCAGACAGTGACTAGGCTGCCTCATTGCTGGGCAAGGCAGCCCTAAGAAAAAGGCAGCAGCACAAGGGAAACTCATAAATAAAGCCCTAACTCCCCGGGACAGAGCACCTGGGGAAGAAAAGGGGTTTATGAGTTCTGCTGCAGCAGACTTAAACATACCTGCCCAGCAACTCTGAATGAACAACGGAGCTCACAGCTCAGCACTTGAGCTCCTATAAAGGACAGATTGTCTCCTCAAGCAGCTCCCTGACCTCCGTATAACCAATGAGTCACCTCATAAAGGAGAGCTCAGACTGACATCTGGCGGGTATCCGACTGGGGCAAAGATAGCAGAAGAAGAATCTGGCAGCAATCCTTACTATTCAACAGCCACTGCAGGTGATCCCCAGGCAAGCAGGGCTGGAAGTGGACCTCAGCAGTCCTACAGCAGAGGGGCCAGACTGTTAGAAGGAAAACTAAGAAACAGAAAGAAATAATTTCATCACCAACAAACTGGACGTCCACTCAGAGACCCCATCTGAAAATCACCAACCACAAAGACCACACATAGATAAATCCACAAAGATGGGAAGAAACCAGCGCAAAAAGGAGGAAAACACCCAAACGAGAATGCCTCTCCTCCTACAAGGGATCGCAACTCCTCACCAGCAAGGGAACAAGGCTGGATGGACAATGAGTGTGATGAAATGACAGAATCAGGCTTCAGAAGTTGGGTAATAAGAAACTTCTGTGAGCTAAAAGAACATGTTCCAACCCAATGCAAAGAAACTAAGAACCTTGAAAAAAGATTTGATGAAATGCTAACGAGAATAATCAACTTACAGAGGAATGTAAGTGAATTAATGGAGCTGAAAAACACAACACAAGAACTTCAAGAAGCATGCACAAGTTTCAACAGTCGAATCGACCAAGCAGAAGAAAGGATACCAGAGGTCGAAGATCAACTCAATGAAATAAAACGAGAAGGCAAGAGTAGAGAAAAAAGGGTAAAAAGGAATGAACAAAGTCTCCAAGAAATATGGGACTATACGAAAAGACGAAATCTACATTTGATAGATGTACCTGAATGTGACGAAGAGAATGAATCCAAGCTGGAAAATACTCTTCAGGATATTATCCAGGAGAACTTCCCCGACCTAGCAAGGCAAGCCAATATTCAAGTTCAGGAAATACAGAGAACACCACAAAGATATTCCTCAAGAAAAGCAACCCCAAGGCACATAATTGTCAGATTCACCAGGGTTGAAATGAAGGAGAAAATGCCAAGGGCAGCCAGAGAGAAAGGTCAGGTTACCCACAAACGGAAGCCCATTAGACTCACAGCAGATCTCTCAGCAGAAACCCTACAAGCCAGAAGAGAGTGGGGGCCAATATTCAACATCCTTAAAGAAAAGAACTTTCAACCCAGAATTTCATATCCAGCCAAACCAAGCTTCATAAACGAAGGAAAAATAAAATCCTTTGCAAACAAGCAAGTACTCAGAGATTTCATCACCACCAGGCCTGCTTTACAGGAGCTCCTGAAAGAGGCACTAAACATAGAAAGGAACAACCAGTACAACTCCAACAACATACCAAATAGTAAAGAGCATCAACACAATGAAGAAACTGCATAAACTCACCGGCAAAACAGCCAGCTAGCATCAAAATGGCAGGATCAAATTCACACATAACAATATTAACCCTAAATGTAAATGGGCTAAATGCCCCAATCAAAAGACATAGACTGGCAAACTGGATAAAAAGCCAAAACCTGTCGGTGTGCTGTATCCAGGAAACCCATCTCACATGCAAAGATACACAAAGGCTCAAAATAAAGAGTTGGAGGAAGATTTACCAAGCAAATGGAGAGCAGAAAAAAGCAGGAATTGCAATTCTCATCTCTGATAAAATAGACTTCAAACCAACAAAGATCAAAAGAGACAAAGAGGGACATTGCATAATGGTAAAAGGATCAATGCAACAAGAAGAGCTAACAATCCTAAATATATATGCACCCAATACAGGAGCACCCAGATATATAAGGCAAGTTCTTAATGACTTACAAAGAGACTTAGACTCCCATACAATAATAGTGGGAGACTTGAACACCCCATTGTCAGTATTAGACAGATCAATGAGAAAAAAAATTAACAAGGATATCCAGGACTTAAACTCAGACCTGGACCAAGCAAACCTAGTAGACATTTACAGAACTCTCCACCCCAAATCCACAGAATATACATTTTTCTCAGCACCACATTGCACCTACTCTAAAACTGACCACATAATTGGAAGTAAATCACTCCTCAGCAAATGCAAAAGAACGGAAATCGTAACAGTCTCTCAGGCCACAGTGCAATCAAGTTAGAACTCAGAATTCAGAAACTAACTCAGAACTGCACAACTTCATGGAAACTGAACAACTGGCTCTTGAATGTTTACTGGATAAACAATGAAATGAAAGCAGAAATAAAGATGTTCTTTGAAACCAATGAGAATGAAGACACAACATACCAGAATCTCTGGGGCACATTTAAAGCAGTCTCTAGAGGAAAATATATAGCAATAAATGCCCACATGAGAAGCAAGCAGAGATCTAAAATTGACACTATCATCAAAATTGAAAGAGCTAGAGGAGCAAGATCAAAAAAACTCAAAATCTAGCAGAAGACAAGAAATAACTAAGATCAGAGCAGAACTGAAGGAGATAGAGACACAAAAAACCCTTCAAAAAATCAATAAATCCAGGAGCTGGTTTTTCAAAAAGGTCAACAAAATAGACAGACCACTAACCAGATTAATAAAAAAGAAAAGAGAAAATAATCAAATAGATGCAATAAAAACTGATAAAGGGGATATCATCACAGATTCCACAGAAATTCAAACCATCATCAGAGATTATTACAAACAACTCTATGCACATCAACTAGTAAACCTGGAAGAAATGGATAAATTCCTGGTCACGTGCATCCTCCCAAGCCTAAACCAGGAAGAAGTCGAAACCCTGAATAGACCAATAACAAGGTCTGACGTTCAGGCAGCAATTAAGAGCCTTCCACCCAAAAAAAAGCCCAGGTCCAGATGGGTTCACAGCCAAATTCTACCAGACATACAAAGAGGAGCTGGTACCATTCCTTCTGAAACTATTCCAAACAATCCAGAAAGAGAGAATCCTTCCCAAATCATTTTATGAGACCAACATCATCCTGATACCAAAACCCGGCAGAGACTCAGCAAGAAAAGAAAACTTCAGGCCAATATCCATGATGAACATAGATGCAAAAAACTTCAATAAAATACTGACAAATCAATTGCAACAGCACTTCAAAAAGCTTATCCATCATGATCAAGTAGGCTTCATCCCGGGGATGCAAGGCTGGTTCAACATACGCAAATCTATAAATATAATCCACCACATAAACAGAACCAAAGACAAAAACCCCATGATTATCTCAATTGATGCAGAGAAGGCCTTTGACAAAATCCAACAGCCCTTTATGCTAAAAACCCTCAATAAACTAGGTATTCACGGAACGTATCTCAAAATGATAAAAGCTATTTACGACAAACCAACAGCCAATATCATACTGAATGGGCAAAAACTAGAAGCATTCCCTTTTAAATCTGGCACTAGACAAGGATGTCCTCTCTCACCACTCCTATTCAATATAGTACTGGAAGTTCTAGCCAGAGCAATCAGGCAAGAAAAAGAAATAAAGGTATTCAGATAGGAAAGGAGGAAGTCAAATTGTCTCTATTTGCAGACGACATGATTGTATATCTAGAAGACCCCATTGTCTCAGCCCAAAATCTCCTGAA
>PVKV010026585.1:0-27736 GCA_004027835.1 Alouatta palliata
AAGCCAACAAACATATGAAAAAATGCTCATCATCACTGGTCATTAGAGAAATGCAAATCAAAACTACATTGAGATACCACCTCACGCCAGTTAGAATGGCGATCATTAAAAAATCTGGACACAACAGATGCTGGAGAGGATGTGGAGAAATAGGAACACTCTTACACTGTTGGTGGGAGTGTAAATTAGTTCAACCATTGTGGAGGGACAATTCATTCTGCTTTTGATAGTCTAAGAATCAGGGAAGAGAATGTAGCTTCTGAAAAAGAATTGTAGAATTTACCAAACAAGGATATTCTAAATAAATAAGTGTATTGTGAAGGCATTAAGTCAAATACCTGTTAGGCATTTTCAGGATTTAAGCACAGGACAGTTCATTCCCACTGTCTCTATCTCTGCATATTCCAGAAGTATATTCTTTCATTGAAACCAACTTTCAAGACAACACAACTGCACAGCAATTATAATTCTAGGCAATTTTGGAAAATATTGAAACTAAGAAGCTGATATATAAATATATGCTTTAAATAACTTGTTTCAGTGTCACTAAGTTATTTTTTGTATTTAACTAGAAATAAGAAAATATTGTAAAAAACAAAGAAAATAAAAGTATATTAAAAAACAGATTCCACAACTCCAGATTTTATTTGCAAAAACTTAGAAAGAAAATCTGTTTTCTGCTGATTTGCTGACAGTTTCATAATCACTAAGAATTAAACACTCATAATTCATAAATTGTTATTTACTATTTATTTCGTAATATTAATTTCTTGCCTGCATTTCAGGAAAATCACAAACCATGTTATAATATATTTATCACATAATTTATGTTCTTTTAATAGTGTTATCAGAAGACAACCATCTTTAGTAATTTTGGTTTTTATGTTGTTTTTTTATCAATATCAGTTTGGAGAAACTTCATGCTATTAAGGCTATACTACTTGGAATTCTCAATAGCATTATGTAAATAATACTTAGGTTTGAAGATGAAGTATAATTGTTACCTATGATGCCTAAATATTTTAATGGTGTAGCACCTGATAAATCATTGTTATCACAGAAAAGCATAAATATTTAAATTTAATCATATATCACTATTACTCATAATATGAATTTTATCAACTTTTAAAGCAATATCTAGATCCAGTTACTATTTCTAAAGTTATTGAACATTCTACAATGGTTGTACATTTTTTGAAAAATAAACACAAGAGCAGCATATTTTAGATTGGCTCAGTTATCTTATCAACTCAAATAATTTTTGATTACAAGAAGGAGAAAATATGTCTATATTTAGAAATATGTATATAATACTATCATCACAGCCCAAAATCTCGTTAAGATGATAAACAACTTCAGCGAAGTCTCAGGATACAAAATTAATGTGTAAAACTCACGAGCATTCCTATACACCAATAACAGATAAACACAGCGCCAAATCATGAGCGAACTCCAATTTGCAGTTGCCACAAAGAGAATAAAATACCTGGGAGTAAAACTAACAAAGGATGTGAAGGACTTCTTCATGCAGAACTACAAACCACTGTTCAAGGAAATAAGGCAGGAAACAAACAGATGGAAAAACATTCCATGCTCATGGTTAGGAAGAATCGATATCGTGAAAATGGCCATACTGCCCAAAGGAATTTATAGATTCAACGCTATCTCCATCAAACTACCAATGACTTTCTTCACAGAACTGGAAAAAACCACCTTAAACTTCATATGGAACCAAAAGAGAGCCCACATAGTCAAGTCAATTCTAAGCAAAAAGAACAAAGCAAGAGGCATCACACTATCTGACTTCAAACTATACTACAAGGCTACAGTATTTAAAATAGCAGAGATATAAAACAATGGAACAGAACAGAGAGGCCTTGGAAATAACGTCACACATCTACAACCATCTGATCTTTGACAAACCAGACAAAAACAAGGAATGGGGAAAGGATTCCCTGTTTAATAAATGGTGTTGGGAAAACTGGCTAACCATGTGCAGAAAGCTGAAATTGGACACCTTCCTTACACCTTATACAAATATGAATTCTAGATGGATTAAAGATTCAAACAGAAGACCTAATACCATAACAACCCTAGAGGAAAACCTAGGCGATACCATTCAGGACATAGGCATAGGCAAGGACTTCATGACCAAAACACCAAAAGCAATGGCAACAAAAGCCAAAATAGACAAATAGGACCTAATTAAACTTAAGAGCTTCTGCACAGCAAAAGAAACAATCATTAGAGTGAACCAGCATCCAACAGAATGGTAAAAAATTTTTCAATCTACCCATGTGACAAAGGGCTGATATGCAGAATTTACAAAGAACTAAAACAAATATACAAAAAAAAAAAAACAAAAAAACAACCACCTCATCAAAAAGTGGGCAAAGGATAAGAACAGACACTTTTCAAAAGAAGACATATATGAGGCCAACAAACATGAAAAAATGCTCATCATCACTGGTCATTACAGAAATGCAAATCAAAACCACATTGAGATACCATCTCATGCCAGTTAGAGTGGTGATCATTAAAAAGTCAGGAGACAACAGATGCTGGAGAGGATGTGGAGAAATAGGAACACTTTTACACTGTTGGTGGGAGTGTAAATTAGTTCAGCCATTGTGGAAGACAGTGTGGCTATCCCTCAAGCATCTAGATCCAGAGATACCATTTCACCCAGCAATCCCATTACTGGGTATATACCCATATAATTATAAATCATTCTATTATAAAGACACATGCATACGTATGTTTATTGCAGCATTGTTTACAATAGCAAAGACGTGGAACCAACCCAAATGCCAAACAATGATAGACTGGATTAAGAAAATGTGGCACATATACACCATGGAATACTATGCAGCCATAAAAAAGGATGAGTTCATATCCTTTGCAGGGACATAGATGAATCTGGTAAACCATCATCCTCAGCAAAGTGACACAAGAACAGAAAGCCAAACACCACATGTTCTCACTCATAGGCCAGTGTTGAACAATGAGAACACATGGACACAGTGAGGGGAGCATCACACACTGGGGTCTGTTGGGGGTTGGGTACTAGGAGAGGGATAGTGGGGTGTGGGGAGATTGGGAGGGATAACATTGGGAGAAATACCTAATATAGGTGACCGGAGGATGGAGGCAGCAAACCACCATGGCATATGTATACCTATGTAACAATCCTGCAAGATCTGCACATGTACCCCAGAACTTAAAGTATAATATATATATAGAATATTATTTTCTATTATATATATATAATAGAAAATAATATTCTAATATTCAGAAATTAGTTTCGGGATTATTTTTATCGGAAGCTTCTTCATAGAATTGAAAATGTTTTTATTTCTCTTTTTAATTACATTATATTTTATTGAAAGGCAAATTTTCTTGTATATTTCACAAGCAGTTTATTTCAATTAATACATTTCTTCCAAAATTTTATACTATTTTAAATTCTATAATAATATGCTTGCAATTTTTTTTGTAACATTATTGATAGCAGGGAATCTTATATACAAAATAACTGAATATTACAATTCAAAATAATTGTATTTTCTACCAAAGACAATTTGTTCTTATTTTGATGATATGTTATATGTTCTAATGTATCTCACACCATATCTAAATTAAGTTTAATTTCTGTAATGGTATTTAGTCAGCATTTGCACTGTACATCTGAACAATTTTAAGGAAAAATCGGATATGTATTTTTTTAAAGTATTCCATTTGTGGTCAGATCCATAAATACGATATGTAACTTTTTAATTGTTTCAAAGAATGTCATCACTATCAGCACACTTAAGGACACATCTTTTTTAGAGCAAAATCAAAATATGACACAAATATGGCTTCTAGATTTTTGACTAAAATTCTGGTTTGCACACCTTTATCTTTGCTATATTTATTGGAACCATTTATGTAGACTTGTCCTCAACAATATCTTAAATTATTTCAATAAAGATTATTCACAGTTTCTAAAAATTTACCTTTTATAAAATATTCTTTTACAAATAAATATATTTTAATTATATTAATTAATTTGTATCTGTTCTTTCCAATATATATGAAACAGTATTGTGTTTTACATACCTTACATCTAGACACATCACTATACAATTTTTTATTATTTTAAAAATAATATTTTATTGAAAAAATTCCCTCACCTGCCATGTGTAAATGTTGCAATTCTGTACTATTTAGTGAGTACCTCCTTGTAAACACAAGGAGAGGCAAGAGAATGAATGCTTGTCACTACTGAAAAATGATATTTCCTAATGAAAGGATTACTACAATCATGCTATTTGATAGGAGAGACATGAGAAGTTTTTTTTTGTTTTGTTTTTGTTTTTAACCTAAGTACTTTCACAAATTCTCCCTGAACTCTGAAGCAGTCTGTCTCCAGCATTGTCAGAGGCACAGTCTATGAAATGTGCTGGCATTGATACATAGCTACCTTTCCTTTGAAGGGCAAGACATTTGAAGAAATGTATCCCTGAAGACTGAACAGTGTTGATGATATTCAAGGTGCTCATGTGTCCATGATTAAGGTAGTGGCTCTACTATTACTGACTGCCAACCAAGAACAGTGATTGGGGAAATTTGTCACCATGTACCTATGTTTAATAATGCCAGAAATAATTGAGTTTTATTATTTTAAAATACATAAGTCAGTTTTGCAAAAAATAATACAATTTTTCCTATGATTGAATTACATTCAAATAGAATTTAAATGCTGAATAGATTAGCAACAACTTAGTTCATTCTTTTCATTTTTCCTATTAGAAAGCTCCTTTGTAGCAACATGAATGGATTTTGAGGCCATTATCCTAAGTGAACTAATTCAGAAACAGAAAATCAAATATCACGTGTTTCCACCTAAACAATGGGCACACATGAACATATAAATGAAAATATCAGACACTGGAGACTCCAAAAGGGGAGAGGGTGGGAGGTGGGGTGAGTGTTGAAAAATGACTTAATGAGTACAGTGTTCAGTATTTTGATAGTGAGTACACTAAAAGCTCAATCCCCTCCAGTATGTCATATATCCATGTAACAAACAGACACATGTCCCAAGTGAATCTAAAACAAAAATAAATTAAATTTGAAAAAAGTTATAAGATAAAAAGTAAACTACATTTTAGAGAAATAAAATGACTTGCCCAAAGCATCAGAACTTAAAATCAACAAAACAGGACTACCCTGTTGGTTATTTGACTTCTACAGTCGTTATCAATGTATGTTGATCCCTGACATATGAGGCTGGTGAAAGCAAATGAAACCTGTAGGAAAATGCAATGATTTCTACCAAGTTATGAGAGGTAGCACTTGAAGCAAAAGAGATTTCCACAATGAATTTGTTGTATTTTCTCAGTTTTTCTTCATCTAAATGTGTCCTTAATATAATCTGAGGAAGTGATATACCACAGAGATGGGTTTAGTACAATTTCATAATAAATAAATGACAGCAGACTCCAATGAAACACAAAAGAAAGTGAAATCATAAAATAAACACAAAAGAAAGAGAAATCATAAAATACATCCAAATACTAAAAATTGCTTAGATAAAAAAGGAAATTTAGAGCTGAAATTCTATATAGAATTTCAATTAAGTTTGACAGCTGTTTTATTACCAGATTTGATACATTGCATTATGAAATGATAATCCTTTTATCAGCATAAAAGTTTTCTGTAATTTAGGTAATAAGATCCTCATATAAAAGCTCAAAGTTTTAATACCACAATTATCTCAATTTTGCAGTGACTTTCATATAAAATGTTAAGAAGAAATACATTACTAAAACATGGAAAGAATAAGACAACTTAAAACTGGTGAATAACCAGATTACATAATAACTGCGGTGGGAGAAGTGTATCTTATATGTACTCTCATTCTAATTTGAACTCATGTATGACATCATAAAGGTTTTCCAAGGTAAAAGGTAATTGGTCTGAATAGTTATAAAAATCCCATTTAACCTCAGGTTCAAGTGAATGCTTAATGGAATAATATCAGCAGCCTAAACTAATGATTGGATGGAAGTTAATAGCCTAAATGCACAAGAATTTACAGTTGAGACAGCAAAACACCGCACAACAATCATAGAGGATTAGAAACAAAAAGATCATAAGAGAGCACAATTTTAAAGAAACAGAATGGGAAAGTCGTTTATCCAAGGGCAAAAATCAAAACAGCAATAAAACTAAGATTATTAAGTTATCAAATGGAGAAAGAAGAGAACTTTTAAAAAAACAACAATGGAGGGAAGTAGATATTCACACAGCTCCAAAGTAACACCCCATACAGTATTTATTTATTACAACGAATAAAGTAAGATTACAATAGAGAAATACGGTAGACACTATTTTAATCAAATGATCACACTTAACATTACCAATAATGGGACAGACTGATATGTAGCTTTTGAGGGAGTGCAATGGGAAGGACACAGCTTCATTTATGTGGGTTTCTTGCCAAAAAATATTTGACCGGGATCTAATAAAGATAAATTCACCAGAAACATTTCCATTTTAGGATGGCCTACATTGACTAACAGCGACTCTAATAATGACATTGTTTGAAATAAAAGATGTTTGTATGCAAAGGAAATTTTCTAGATTAAAGGAGATCAAAAATATATGACAATCAAATGCAATGTTTGACCTGAGATTGGGAATCGGAAAAATGAACAAGGATATGTAAACAACATTATTGGTACAATTGAGAAAACTTGCATATATAAGACATATTGCATAATAGTTCTACCAATTTCAAATTCCTTGGGTATCATAATAGTATTATACTATATGTAAAAGGGCCATGATATCTGATGATGCATATAAAGTGACAGAAAGAAAAAAAAGCACTTAAATGTGATAAGATATTAAAAATTAATTTATGTGAAGATTATACAGATGTTCATTGTACTATTCTGACAACTTTTACATAGGTTTAATATTTTAAAATATTGAATCCAAGCAACAGCAACTCCCAGTGTAGATTTAGAACAATATACATGCTTATAATTGTGATCTAACACAATTTATATGTTCTAATGTATCTAATGTTACCCTGGACCAAATATGTATATACCTTGCTAATAAAAGGGATGTGTGCTATAGAAAAATCAAATATTCATAAATGAAAAACTAAAATGAATCTTAATCTATGTATAATACCACAATTGTCAATGCACCAAAATCAAATACATACTTTATGGTATTACCTGAATTATCAACAAAATATAAGAAAATAAATGGATTACAGGAATCTAGAGATGGTTTTTTAACCAAAAATAAGATCATAAGTCTCCCACTGACTGAATGGATCCTCTCTTGGCTAAGTGGAGCCCAGAGAAACCTCAAAACTGAGTTTCTGGCCATGACGGTATGGGAGGCCAGACATGCTTTGTTATATCCTCTCCATTTTGCAAGTTTATACACAACTCACCAGTACTAACGTTAAAATAGAGATCCTAAGATTGACAGAACAGACTTTTTTTCTCAATAAAATACCAAATTATAGACAGGACCTAAGGACATGCCAGGCAAGTTCCTTTAAGTTAGGAACTCCCACACTTAAAGAATAAACTATGTTTTAATGGCCACAAGGCTGTTGTTTTTCCCTAGCAGCTAATCAACTACTTTGCTCAAGATAAGCAATATTAAAACAATTAGAAATTATTTAGATCACAGATTGACCCCTGTTCCACCAGTCATGACTATAGCTTTGACTGGACAAGAGAACTGATTTCAGTAACTTCTCCTGACAAGAATATCAGTGACCATTGGATGATTCTGCTGGTTTACAAATACTGCTCCCTTGTAGGCTTTCATGTCCTGCAAATACAGTTTGGCTCATGGGGCCTAATAAAAATACATTCAAATATTAAGTCTTCATTCTAAGATGAACATGAATTCTATGTTACATGCCTGTTTGTTCAATATACATTGGTCAGGAACAACTTCATGAATACTCATAGTTCCTCCTGTAATCTGTTGAATATTTATGTTTACCAAACCTGTTAGCATAAAGCACCTACACCGACTCCTCTTCCTTGAATGTGCCTGTCTCTGTTCTTGGCTGGATGCATGCTTCCCAGCCTGTGGGAAGTCTACCTTTCACCTTTATAAAAAATAAAGTCTCATTTCTCCTCTTGTTTTCTAAATACACACACACACACACACACACACACACACATATATGTATTTATATATATACATATATAAATACATATATATACACATACACACACATATATGTGTGTGTGTATTTTAAGATTGTTAAAGACTCAACAATATTCTGTAATTCATATTTAAACATACAATATTTTATGTAAAAGCCTTAATTCTAATATGTTTAAAATTAAGTAACTGCTCCTAATCAAGTAACATATACTAGGTCTTATACACGTTTACATATCTTATTCACATTGCTCTGGGATCGCATGGTAGTTCTAGTTTTTCCCTCATGCTACTGTAGATTCCAAAAAATCCATGAGAAGGATGTTTTACATATTGCACCATGAGGATGAGGAAAACAACCACCATAACTATGACCCTCAAAACATAAAAGCCCTGTTCGTGACACTATGCATTGAAATCATCAAAGTATGCCTACACTTCTAGTTCAGACTTTCATATGTCAGTTAATGAATAAACATTTAAAACCATAGCATGATGATGTCATCATTCAGCCAACAATTCAACTTGTTGTGTAACCGTCTTTGCCTATTCTTCAATGTTTTTGGAATTTAAAGAAATAGTCAAGTATGTTCTTATTCCAATAAAAAAGCAGAACTTTAATATTTTTTAAAAAGTTTACTACTACTAAGAAATCTATGAAAATACAGTTAGATAGAAAGAATAAATTTTAGTGTTCAATGGCACAATAATGTAACAATGGTTAATAATAATTTGTTACATATTTCAAAGTACCTAGAAGAGAAATTGTGGAATGTTTCCACCACAAAAAAAATGATGCATGTTTAAGGTTATGGATATCCTATTTACCATAAGTTGATAATTACCCACTGTATGAATGTAACAGCATATCACATTTACCCAACAATATCTACAATTTGCCGGGCATGGTGGCTCACTCCTGTAATCCAAGCACTTTCGGATGCTAAGGTGGGCGGATCACGAGGTCAAGAGATCAAGACCATCCTGGCCAACATGGTGAAACCCTGTCTCTACTAAAAATGCAAAAATTAGCTAGGCGTAGTCACACGCCCCTGTGGTCTCAGCTACTCGGGAGACTGAGGCAGGAGAATTAATTGAACCTGGGAGGCAGAGGTTGCAGTGAGCAGAGATCACACCACTGCACTCCAGCCTGGCGACACAGCAAGACTCCATCTCAAAAATATATACATATATATTTAAATATAAAAATTATATTTAAATAAAAACTTATTAAAATATTATAAATATAAATAATTATAATATATAAAATATAAATATATTATAAAATATTATTTAAATGCAAATATATATATATCTACAACTTGATGTAACAGTAAAAGGTAAAATAATAAAATATGTTCAATATATATCAAATAAACACCTGAAAAACTACAATTACCCAAATTTATCATTTAATAAAATTGATACAATAAGATAATCAGATCTACTGAAGTCTACGATTCTTCAGTTTTACTTGCTTATTACGTTAATCTGAGAAAAAATAAATGCTTTACATGAAAATTGAAAGAACTATAAGCATATATCACATGTATAAATATGAAATTCAAAACTATAAGGATTCTAGACAGAAACATGGGAGAAACTCAATGTGATGTTGGGTTGGGTGAAAAATTTTTAGGTACAAACCAAAACCATGATTTACAAAAGAAGTTAGATGAGTTGGATTTTATTAACCTGTAAAAAATTATTCTGTGTAAAGGATACTATTACGAAAATTAAAACACAAGTCAACAAATTGGAAGGAAATATTTGCAAATCACATATTTTTAAATAAACTTATGTCTAAAATATCTTTTAAACACCTCTAAAGATACAGGGGAAATAATGCAACCAAGATGGCAGAAAAGGAGATACCAGCCTCCTTTCCACACACACAATATATATATACATATTGCTGGAGTGCAGTGGCCAGATCTCTGCTCACTGCAACCTCTGCCTCCTGGCTTACCTGGTGCCCAGAGTGTACACATGTGCAGAGAATCCTTGCCTACTGGGCCGAGGGTGAGAGCTAGTTTACTATGACCGTGGCTTTAATGTCTGAGGTATGGGAAGGTGGAATACAATCATAGATCCATGGTCTAGAGTGTAGACACTTACAGGGAAGCTGTGGCTCCGGTATTAGAGGGATGCGTGGGTTTGGGAGAGGTAGAAGTTTTAGTTCTGAAGCAGTACAACTGTAACTTCTTCTTGGAGTAGGAGTGTGCAGTCACATCTCCCTCTCTAGCATTCCCCAGAGGGACTAGCTGTTGGTTACACCAGTGGCAAAAGATGCTGATGTTCTCTGTGGAGCAGACTACTAAAGACCACAGTGGTTCCCACCAGGTGGCTTGTACCAATAACCTCTGTCTTTCTTTATTGTTCCTAGCCTTCTCCTGACATCTCAGGTATGCTGATGGCACCAGCTATCCTTCTGTGTTTATGTTTCTCCAGTTTTTTTTTTTTTTTTTTTTTTTGATATACTTTTTGTTTCCACAGATTTGTAAACGAATCCTTGAATCTTTCCAGTACTATTTGGTTTTAGGATAGCTCGCTCTCTCTCTCTGTCTCTCTCTCTACATACATATATATATATATATATATATATACACACACACACACACACACATATATATATATATATATATATACACAAATGGATATTATTCAGCTTTTATAAAAAAAGAAATCCTTTCATTTATGACAACATGAATGAATCTGGAAATCATGGTGCTAAGCAAAATAAGTAAGGCAAAAAAAAATACAAATATTGCATAATGTTATTTATATGTAGAATCCAAAAAAATACAAACTCACAAAATCATAGAGTCACTTAGTGGTTACCAGACTCTGAAGTTGGGATCGGGAGGATTGAAAATCAAAGGGTGCAAGTTTCAGTTAGGTAGAAAGAATAAGTTTTTTTTCTTTTTTTTTTTTTTTGGAGACAGAGTCTTGCTTTGTCCCCCAGGCTGAAGTGCAGTGGTGTGATCTCTGCTCACTGCAACCTCTGCTTCCTGGGTTCAAGCGATTCTCCAGCCTCAGCCTCCTGGTAGCTGGGATTACCAGTGCTTGCCACCATGCCCGGATAATTTTTGGATTTTTAGTAAAGATGGAGTTTGGCCATGTTGTCAAGGCTGCTCTTGATTTCCTGACCTCAGGTGATCCACGGGCATTGCCTCCCAAAGTGCTGGTATTACAGGCATGAGCCACCGTGCCCAGACAGGAATAAGTTCTTACGGTCTATTTCACAGTAAGGTTATAATAGTTAATAATAATGTGTTGTATATTATTTCAAAATTGCTGAGAGTAATTTCAAATGTTCTTACCACACAGAAAAAAAGCATGTGAAGTGATAGATATGTTAATTAGCTTGATTTAATCAGTCCAAATGCATACTGAAAGCATTACATTGTACTTCATGCATATATGCAATTAAAATTTGTCAATTAAAAATAAAATTAAAACATCATACATTAAGTAACACAGTGGAAAAAATTCTTAAAACTCTACCGTAAGAAACCTAATTTTAAAAGGACACAAAGTCTTAATAGAGACGTCACCAAAGAAGATATATAGATAGCAAATAAGCATCTAAAAATAAGCTCAAGATCATTTTTCATTGGAGAAATGCAAATTAAAAAAAACATGAAATACTAGTACTTACCTAAGATAATAACTAAACTTTATAAAACAATAAAAATTGTAATAACAATTGTTGTAGAGTGTGTGGAGCAGCAACAACTCCCATTTATTGATTAGGGAAGTGCCAACTGGGACAGATACTTTGGAAGACAATTTGATCCATTTTTAAAAGCTAAATGTACTCTTACCGTACACTACATCATTTGCATTCCTTAATATTTACCCAAATGAATGAAAAATTTATGTCCGCAGAAAAACCTGCACATAATGTTTATAGCAGCTTTATTTGCAATCAGTATAACGGAGATCAGCAAAGATGTTCTTCAATAGTGTATGGATAAAGAAGCTGTAGTATAACCATACAATTAAATATTATTCAGCAAAAATGAATGGCCTATCAATCAGGCAAACAAATGCATGAATATTATATGCACTTTTCTGTGTGAAACAGGCCAGTCTAGAATAGCTACATACTGTATGATTCCAGCTATATAATATTGTAAAAAGGTTAAGAATACTGACAGGCTAAACAGATCATGGTTTTCAAGGGTACAGGGTGAGGAGCTTGAATAGTTGAAGCAAAATGAATTATATTTAATGAAAGTAAAATTATTTTTGTGTGATGCATTAATGGTGGTTACCAAATACTGCATTTGAGAAAATTCTTAAAACTTAACAGCACGTAGTGAACCATAACGTATGCAAATTTTGAAAAACTATTTAAGAGATTGGAGGATCACATGCAGACTGTGAACTGTATTATAAATATGTGAAACATCCTCAAAATGAGGGTGGAGGAAAAGGTGAAATTTGAAAGTAGAGGTAACTACGTTTGCAACTGCATTCACTGACTAGATAAATATGAAAAAGAATGGAGTCCATAAGACAAAAAGAGCCAAAGGAAATCTATAAAAACACTGCATTTTAGCCAACAAAATTGTTTACTAATGAGGTATGAGTTAACAATTCTTAAAGTACTATGCATGTATTAAACAATATATTAAATGCAGAGTGGATGATAGGAAGTCAAGTTTCTCACTGTTGGAATTAGAATTTAAAAATAAGGAAGAGAGGCCGGGCACGGTGGCTCACGCCTGTAATCCCAGCACTCTGGGAGGCCGAGGCGGGCAGATCACGAGGTCAAGATATCGAGACCATCCTGGTCAACATGGTGAAACCCCGTCTCTACTAAAAATACAAAAAAAAATTAGCTGGGCGTGGTGGTGCGCGCCTGTAGTCCCAGCTACTTGGGAGGCTGAGGCAGGAGAATTGCTTGAACCCGGGCGGCGGAGGTTGCAGTGAGCCGAGGTCATGCCACTGCACTCCAGCCTGGTGCCTGGTGACAGAGTGAGACTCTGTCTCAAAAAAAAAAAAAAAAAAAAATAAATAAATAAATAAAATAAAATAAAAATAAGGAAGAGAAGCAGGCTATAGTAATCTATGTAAATGAACGAGAATTAGAGATATCACTAAGAACTCATGTTTAGCTTTTTATACATATGCCTAGTTACAAATAGAAGGATTTATAGATATGTATATTAACAGGAAGCAATATACACACTTATATTTCTTTGTACTGTTAGCTGGCAGTGTCTAGAAGCAACAGCCCAGCAGCAATGTGCCCACCTCGTTTCTATATCTAATGTCCCTTTCCAATAAAAGGAACCAAGGCCTTTTGTAGAAATGACTAATTGTAATACTGAAGCATGAAATATATAATATGAACCTAGAGTATCTTGTAGTTCCAGAAAGAAGTTGCTTAAAAAAGACAGCTCATGACAGAAGTATATCAATGGAAAAAGACAGGAGTCAATAGAAAAAATTTTCAGTGCCCGAAACTGAACAATTGGAGCAAGAAAATAATAAAGCAATACTAAATCATAGCCCAAAGTCTAAAATAAATAGCCATAATATCACACTTATGTAAATAAATGATTGAATCAATAAATGAAGGAGAAAAGACACATCTGCCTTGTAATAAATTCTAAATAATTTATGTAGATATTCAGTCCTCAAAGAGGGGAGCATAACTACCACTCCTTAAGTACAGGCTATACACAGTGACTTTTTTCCAAAAGAGTATGGGAAAGGATAATAAAAGAATAAGTTTATGGTGGAGAAACCTAACACCATCTCAGCTCTATTACCAAGCCTAGCATCAACAGTGATGAGTCGTGTTGATATCCTGGGCCCCTGATACGGTGAGAATTGCACTCTTATCTCTATGATCTTCCTGTCTAGATCTCATAGCCCCAGTCTACAAGAGAGGTATCAGGTAAATCTTAATAGAGGGACATCCTGCAAAACACGTAACCGGTACTCCTTATTTTCAGTTAAGATCATCAAAAACAAGGAAAGTCTGAGAAACTTTCACAATCAAGAGCAGCCTAAGGAGATATGTCAACTAAATACAATGTGCTATCTATCCTGGTTGGGATCCTGGAAAAGATAAAGGATATGACTTTTAAAAAAGTAAATACATCTGAATAAATCATGGACATTTATTAATTATAATTTATTAAGTATAAATTATATTGAGTTCATGAGTTGTGAGAATTGTATCATACTAATACAAGGGATTAATAACAAAGGAACTGTATATGTGCTTTTTTATTTTTACCTAAATTTAAAAAAGCTTATTTAGGGAAAAATACATACATTGTCAAAGTATGCATCTAGCTTTAGTTTCTGACAAGGCTGCTAACTTCTTGTCAAAAAATCAACCCTCAGTTTGCCTCAGAGGCAAAAGTAGTTTAGAGGAACTTAAAAACTATCTAAAGATAGTGAGAAAAACCTCGAAAGCCAGAGGTAATTGGATTCCAGAGTGGGAGGAAATAGAAACATAGGGCAGGTAATAGCCAGGTGCTCCAGACTGGGAATGTCACTGGAGAACATTAATTTAAAAACACATGAACACATATGTTTACTGTGGCACTGTTCATAATAACAAAGACTTGAAACCAACCAAAATGCCCATCAGTGATACACTGGATAAAGAAAATGCGTCACTATGCATCACGGAATACTATGCAGTCATAAAAACAGGATGAGTTCATGTCCTTTGCAGGGACATGGATGAAGCTGGAAACCATCCTTCTCAGCAAACTGACACAAGAACAGAAAACCAAATATCACATGTTCTCACTCATAAGTGGGAGCTGATCAATGAGAACACATGGACACGGAAAGGGGAACACCACACACCAGGGCCTTTTGTCGGGTGGAGGGCTAGGGAAGGGATAGCTTTAGGAGAAGTAGCTAATGTAGATAATGGGTTGATGGGTGCAGCAAACCACCATGGCAGGTGTATACCTATGTAAGAAACCTGCACATTCTGCACATGTACCCCAGAACTTAAAGTATAATTTAAAAATAAAGATAAAAAATAAAAAAATTGAATGTTTTTAAAACAAATAAAATAAATTATGTTATATCCTACTTCTCCACACTGCCACAGGTGAATCATTCCCTACCCTATTGTCACTGAGAATCACAGAAACCAGAGTAGCAGCACTGTTTACCAGGTTATGACCGGGGCAGCATTTAAATCTGGCTTCAATACTGAGAAATTAGTCATCCTATTTCTTCAGGGACTAGTATGTGCCAGACACTGCTAGACGCTGGACACAAAGTAGTGAAACAAAGAGAAAATAAATTGCTTTAATAGAAATTATATTCCAGGGAACAAAGCCACCTAATATACTGTATAAATAAGTAAAATTCATAGCATGTCATGTGATAAATAGTCCTAATGAAAAAAATAAAAGGAGAAAAATGAAACAAAAAATTACAGGTGAGTTAGAGTATTCATTTTAGTTAAGATAGCTAAGGGATATCACAGCGATGTGACAGGTGAATAAGAATCTGAAAGAAGTGAGGTACTGACCTTTCTAGACAGGGAAAATTTCATTCCAAACAGAGGGAAGGGAAAGTGCAAAGGCTCTGAAACATATTTTACATTTGTGGAAATAACAAGAATGCCAATGTGACCAGATCAAAGTGAGTAAGAGTTAAAATAAAAGGAGGTAAAGTCATAGTGATAACAGCAAAGGGGACAGATTATACAAGGCTTTGTAGGCCATGGTAAAGACGCTGGGGCATAGGAAAAGCCATTTCAGGGTTCTAAGCAGAGAAAACACATGAAACGATTTATACTTTAACATAATCATTCTAGCTTCTGAGTGAAACTAGATTGAAAAGAAAAAGTGATAGATTTAGGAAGACTTTATATAAGGCTATTTTAACAATCTGGTAAAAAACAATGAAAGTAGCTTTGACTAGAGTAGTAGCTATGTGGGTAGTAGGAAGTGGACATATCCTGGAAATAATTTGGAAACAGAGGCAGCTATATTTGCTGACTAATTGAATCTGAGGTATGAGTGAGATATATCGAAGTTTTTTGACTGAGGGTCTGGAAAACTGGAGAAGTAATTTCCTCAGTTGGGGAATAGTGTTGAAAGAGGAGCTTATGTAGAGTAATTTCAATAGAGATTCATTAAGTTTACAACATCTATGGGGAATTCAAACAAAGTTGTTAAATAGACAGCTGATACAAGAATTTGGAGTTCAACAGAGAGATCATAGCTGGCAATATAAATTGAGGAGTCAGTGCATCGAAAATTTGTTAGCCACGAAAATGAATGAAACAACCAAGGGAGTGTGGAGAGAGAAAACAGGAAAAGCTGAATGTAAAGGTCCTTAAGAATTAGCTTTAGAGATCTGTAATATAAGAGGTCAGAGATATAAAAAGAAACCAGCAAGGGAAACTGAGAAGTAGTAGTGAGCACAGTAGGCAGAAAAACAAGAGAGTGTAATATACTAACAACCAAATGATAAAATGCAAACTAATAACTGTATCAAAAACTGTTTATATATAAAGTAAGTATAAGTATGGGAATTAAATATTGGTTTAAACACTATGTGGGGCACATGGTGATCTTGACAAGAGCAGTTTCGGTGTAACATTGGAATAAAAACATGGCTTACTTGTGTTTAATAGAAAATAAATAAATGAAATTGGAGTGATCGTGTGTAGGAGTTTTACTACAAAGGAATGGAAAAAAAGAAATGATATATGTTTTAGTTCATTCCCACACTGCCATCAATAAATACCCAAGACTAGTTAATTTATTCTAACAAGAGGTTTAATTGACTCATAGTTCAGCATGGCTGGGGAGGCCTCAGGAAACTTACAATCATGGAAAGAGGGGAAACAAACCCTTCCTTTTTCAGATGGTGGCAGGAGGGAGAAGAATGAGAGCAAAGCAAAGGGGTAAGTCCCTTATAAAACCATCAGATCTTGTGAGAACTTACTTTTATGAAAACAGCATGGCAGAAATCATCCTGATGAATCAATTATCTCCTCCTGGTCCCTCCCACAACGCATGGGAATAATGGGAACTATGATTTCATTATGGTCTTGATCTATGATCAAGATGAGATTTGTGTGGGGACAGAGCTAAACCTTATCATTCTGCCCCTGGCCCCTCTAAAATCTTATGTCCTCACAAGTCAAAACACAATAATGCCCTTACAACAGACCCCCAACACCTTAATTCATTTTAGCATTAACTCAAAAGCCAAGTCCAAAGTCTCATCTGAGACAAGGCAAGCTCCTTACACCTAGAAGCCTATAAAATCTAAAGCAAGTTAGCTACCTCCTAGATACAATGGGAATACAGGCATTGGGTAAATACACCATTCCTAAATGGGAGAAATTAGCCCAAATGAAGAGCCTATAGGCCCCATGCAAGTCTTAAATACAATAGGGCAGTCATTAAACTTTAAAGTTCTAAAATGATCTCCTTTGACTCTATGTCTCACATACAGTTTGCACTGATGCAGGAGTTGGGATGCTACCACTTTGGGCAGCTCTACCCCTGTGGTATTGCAGGGTACAATTCCCCCCTGGCTGCTTTCACAACTGGCATTCACTGTCTGTGGCTTTTCTAGGTGTACTGTGCAAGCTGTTGGTGGATTTACCATTCTGGGGTCTGGAGGATGGTGGCTTTCTTCTCACAGCTCTACTAGGCAGTGCCCCAGTGGGGACTCTGTGTGGAGGCTCCAATCTCACATTTCCCTTCCACATTTGCACTAACAGAAATTCTCCATGAGGGCTCTGCCTCTGCAGGATACTTCTGCCTAGACATCCATGTGTTTCCATACATCCTCTGAAATCTAGGTGGAGATTCTCAAACCTCAATTCTTGACTTCTGTGCACCCACATGTGCAACACCACGTGGAAGTTGCCAAGGCTTGGGGCTTGTACACTCTGAAGTCACATCCTGAGCTGTGCCTTGGCTTTTTTTTAGCCATGGCTAGAGCAGCTGGGACACAAGGCACCAAGTCCCTAGGCCATGCACATCAGGGGGCCCAGCCCACAAAATCATTTTTCCTCCTAGGACTCTGGGCCTGTGATGGGAGGGTTAGCTGTAAATATCTCTGACATGCCCTGGAGACATTTTCCCCATTGTCTCGATGGTTATCATTTGGCTCCTCATTACTCATGCAAATTTCTGTAGCCCGCTTGAATTTCTCTTCAGAAAAATTGATTTTTCTTTTCTATTGCATCGTCAACTGCAAATTTTCCAAACTTTTATGGTCTGCTTCCTCTTGAATACTTTGCCGCTTAGAAATTTCTTTCACTAGATATCCTAAATTATCTATTTCATGTTCAAAGTTCCATAGATCTCTTGAGAAATGGCAAAATGCTACCAGTCTCTTTGCTAATATATAGCAAGAGTCACCTTTATTTCAGTTCCCAACCAAGCATCATCTCCATCTCAGATTACCTCAGCCTGGACCTCATTATCCATATCACTATCAGCATTGTGGTCAAAACCTTTCAACAAGTCTCTAGGAAGTTCCAAACATTCTCATATCTTCCTGTATTCTGAGCCCTCCAAGTCTCTAGAAAATTTCAAACTATCCCACATTTTCCTATCATTTTTCTGACCCCTGCAAACTGTTCCAACATCGGCCTGTTACCAGGTTCCAAAGTTACTTTATATTCCAAAATCTTTATAACAGCATTCCACTACCTGGTACCAATTTACTGTATTAGTCTGTTCTCATGCTGCTGTAAAGAAACATCTGAGACTGGGTAATTTATTAAAAAATAGGGATTAACTCAGTTCAGCATGGCTAGGGAGACTTCAGGAAACTTGGTGGAAGGGGAAGCAAACACATGCTTCTTTGCATAGTGGTAGGAAAGAGAAGAATGATAACCAAGTGAAGGCAGAAGCCCTTTATAAAACTATCAGATTTGTGAGAACTTACTATCACAAGAACAGCATGGTGCAAACTGCCCCCATGATTCAATTATCTCCACCTGGTCCCTTCCACAACATGTGGGGATTATAGGAACTGCAATTCAAGATCTGATTTGGATGGGGTCACAGGCAAGCCATATCCATATGTCATTAAGTTGTTGACATAAATTATATAATCAAAAATAGAATACTGATGATGCAGATTAAAAAGAGAATAATTGTTAAAAATTATGGCTGGAAGTAGAATGAGAGAATAATTATTGGAAATTATGTTGGAAAAATGAAATTTTCTTTATAAGTGCAAATGTTGGCCTTAGCAATAAGCACAGATTGTTCATCCACAGTTAAAGAAGGAGAAGAAGATATGTGTCTACAGATACCAGCTTCTAACGATGAAGATATTTCTTTGGAGAGATCTCTTGCCCTACTGAGAGTCTCTATCCTCACATTGGTAGAAACATATCATTTTCCTCACTTCAAGCCTAAAGAGAGTTGGTAAGCTTGATAGGTATGTCCTATAGCTGAAGTCCACCATGTATAGGGATACAATCGTTGTTCATGACAATCTAGAGGGCTATGGATGAGCTAACTTCTTTGGTGGTAGAGCCAGAAAAGTGTTGCCTAATTAGAATCAGCTGACTCTACTAGGTTGGAGCAAAAGTTACATAGCATTTCCCATAGTTGTGATGTGGGTCCCATTTGAGAAGAAACCAGAGGGGAATGAAATACTTACAGTGAATAGTTATCACTAATGTTAAAATGTCTGAGATACAGATAAAGTAGTAGTCACAGAAAACTTTATAGGTATAAATGTATTTATTAATAAAAAAGCCAGTGAGTGAAATTTATGTAAAGTATGTAAGTAAATAAAGTAAGTAAAGTACTTTAGTTATGTAAATCCAAAGATAAATAATAAAGTGAATCAATAACATTAGATATTATTACTACAATAAAAGCTGGGTGTTTGAAGACATTAATAAGATAGAAGAATCACTGACAAGTATAATCAGGAAAGATGCATGACATGCACAAACAGCAGAATGAATGGAAAAAGAAAAATAAATATAAATACCTAGAAATAAAACCAAGATTTTTGAAAATTCAAAGATTATAAGAGTATTACGAACAACTTTATTTCAATACATTTATAAGCCTAGAGAAAAAAATGAATAATTTCTGAAAATATATAAAATCTTAAAAGTGGCAAAAGAAGCAATTTTAAAAATTATTATTAGATAAGTAACCATTAAAAATTAAAATGCTGATAAAAATGATCCATTAAAAGAAATATTAAGTTAAATTAAACTATCACTACCAGCCATGACAGAATAAGTGTTACTAAAATTGCTATTTTGCCAAAACAGTTTTAAAAGTGACAAAATAAATGAGGCATTGGTTTTCAAGCACTGCATATCAGGCAGTACTATAATTCTCAAGAGAAGGAAAAGATACAAAATGGCCCAACCCCACCCCTTTACATCTCTGGATTCTTTCTTGGAGAACTTTCTTTCTACAACACCAGGAGGTAGATCTAAAGTGAAGTAATAGGAAAAATGACCTTAGGAGGCTGCTATGGTCTGAATGTTTGTCTCCCCACAATTCAGATATTGAAACTGACCCCTAATGTGATGATATTAGGAGGAGTGGCTTTGAGGAGGTGATTTAGTTATGAGGGTGGGACCCTTATGAATGGAATTAGTGTCTTTATAAAAGAGATACCAGAGGGCTCCTTCACCCTTTCTACCATGGGAAGACACAGCAAGAAGATACCGTCTATCAACCAGCAAGTAGACCCTCTGAATATCCCTTGAACATGGACTTCCTAGCTTCCAGAACTGTGAGAAGTAAGTTTTTGTTGTTTATAACTACTCAGCTTATGGTGATTTGTTATAGTAGCCCAAATGTACCAAGAGACAGAGATAAGAGTTCTGGTCTGCTGAAGTACCTGGAATTTTTGAGGCAAAGCACTAGAAAATGGTAAGATACTCAGAAAGGGGGTTCTTATGCCTGAGTGGAAATTTGTCGTGAGTTCTTGACTGAGATATGTACTAGACCTGTACTGGATGAGAACTCTACAAGGCCTAGGAAATATTGTCTGCTGTGGGCCTACGAGCTGAAACAGTTGTCTGGCAAGGCTGGGAGATGTAGTTCTGACTCAAGCAGCTGTACAAGACCTCATTGAATACCTATGCAATTCAGTTGAGATCGTTAAAAGACTATCACTGTGAAAGAATAAACCAAAGTACAATCTGTGACGTAGGACTAAGCAGCAAACAGAAATAGATTAGGGAAAATCATCAATGTGACAGGACGAAAAGGCTCTAAAAGTAATATAACTGCCTGTCAGATTAAACATCAACTCTCTTTAAAGAAAGTGTCATGATCTAGATGACCTATAACACACAAGTACAATAAGAAAGGGATTTGCATGATACTGTGCCTTGAATTGAGGAGTGGTATTAAATCAACTTTCTGTATATAAAGAAAATTATAATTAGTGGTGTTTTATAAACATATTTTTTCTCTGTTAAAAAAAAGCTTTCTCATGGAAATGTGAAGTGTGGCAAAACATCAACCACAATATACAGTTTACAATAACAATTACTAGATAAATGAAGTAGGAAATTTGACCCTTAATAAGTGGCCAAAATAAATAGATATCAACATGCAACACAAGTTAAAATTGGCATATATTTATATTTATGTATGTTTGCATTTTAGGTAGCTGTTATAAACAAGTTTTAGTAATATACAAGAAGACGTAGTCGTGAGTTAATAGATTGATTGTGAATCATGGCAGAGAAATGGAAACTAAAAAAGTATCAAAAGAAAATAAAAATGAAAATGTTTACTGTCTGAAATGAGAAGATAATAAAATCAAGTTATCTAGATCCTGAATAGCTCTAATAGGCTCATTATCCTCAAAGCAGGAAATATGCACTGAAAAGCAAAGGAGGGCACATGATAGTGAAACTTCTAAAAAAGCAAAGACAAAAAGTAAACGTTGAATACTACCAAAATAAAAAACACACAGAAAAGAATACTGAGTCCATGCTCATGGTTAGGAAGAATCAATATTGTGCAAATGGCCATACTGCCCAAAGTAATTTATAGATTCAATGCTGTCCCCATCAAGCTACCATTGACCTTCTTCACAGAACTGGAAAAGACCACCTTAAACTTCATATGGAACCAAAAGAGAGCCCACATAGCCAAGAAAATCGTAAGCAAAAAGAACTAAGCTAGAGACATCATGCTACCTGACTTCAAACTATACCACAAGGCTACAGAAATCAAAACACCATGGTAATGTTACCAAAACAGAGATATAGACCAATGGAACAGAACAGAGCCCTTGGAAGCCACGCCACACATCTACAACCATCTGACCTTTGACAACCCTGACAAAAACAAGCAATGGGGAAAGGATTCCTTGTTTAATGAATGATGTTGGAAAAACTGGCTAGCCATATGCAGAAAGCTGAAACTGGACCCCTTCCTTACACCTTACACTAAAATTAACTCCAGATGGATTAAATATTTAAACATAAGAACTAACACCATAAAAACCCTAGAAAGCCTAGGCAACGCCATTCAGGACTTAGGCATAGGCAAGGACTTCATGACTAAAACACCAAAAGCAATAGCAACAAAAGCCAAAATAGACAAATGGGATCTAATTAAACTTAAGAACTTCTGCACAGCAAAAGAAACAATCATTAGAGTGAACTGGCAACCAACAGAATGGTAAAAAATTTTTGCAATTTACCCATCTGACAAAGGGCTAATATCCAGAATCTACAAAGCACTAAACGGATTTAAAAGAAAAAAACCAAACCCATTCAAAAGTTGGGGAAGGATAGGAACAGACACTTTTCTAAAGAAGACATATATGTGGTCAACAAATATGAAAAAATGCCCATCATCATTGGTCATTAGAGAAACGCAAATCAAAACCACATTGAGATACCCTCTCATACCAGTTAGAATGGCAATCATTAAAATATCTGGAGATAACAGATGCTGGAGAGGATGTGGAGAAAAAGGAACAGTTTTACACTGTTGGTGGGAGTGTAAATTAGTTCAACCATTGTGGAAGACAGTGTGGTGATTCCTTAAGGATCTTGAAATAGAAATTTCATTTGACCCAGCGATCCCATTACTGGGTATATACCCAAAGGATTATAAATTGTTCTATTATAAAGACACATGCACAAGTATGTTCCTTGCAGCACTGTTTACGATAGCAAAGACCTGGAACCAACCCAAATGCCCATCAGTGACAGACTGGACAAAGAAAATGTGGCACATCTACACCATGGAATACTATGCAGCCATAAAAAGACAATGAGTTTGTGTCCTTTATAGAGACATAGATGAATCTAGAAACCATCATTCTCAGCAAACTGACACAAGAACAGAAACCCAAACACTGCATGCTTTCACTCATAGTTGGGTGATGAACAATGAGAACACTTGGGCACAGGGAAGGGAACAAGACTCACTGGGCTAGGTGGAGGGGTGGAGAGGAGGGGAGGGACAGCAGGGAGGACTGGGAGGGATAACACCGGGAGAAGTGCCTGATGTAGGTGACGAGGCTGGGGGGATGGAGACAGCAAACCACCATGGCATGTATGTACCTATGCAACAGTCCTGCACGATGCAGGATGTACACATGTACCCCAGAGCCCAAATACAATAGAAAAAAATGAATAATGATAAAAAAGAAAACTGACCAACACTAAATAAGGGAGCAATGGTCTCTTCAATAAATGCTGCTGGTAAAACTGCATAACTGCATGGAGAAAATATGAAATAAAATTGGATCTTTATCATAAACAATACACATAAATCAACCCAAAATATAGTAAAAAGTTAAATGTAAAAATTAAAAGTATAAAAGCTCTGTAAGGAAATATAAGGGAAAGGCCTAGGACATTGGTCTTAGCAATTATATATATTTTTTTATATGATGCCAAAAGCATGGCCAACAAAAGCAAAAATAAACAAGTGGAACTTAAACAACCTGAAAAACGTTTACAAGACAAAGGAAACAATTAGTAAAATAAAATGACAATATATGGAATGGGAAAAAATGCTTGCAAACCACATATCCAATAAGGGGTTAATTACCAAAATATTTAACTAATTCATTAACTCCATGGCAAAAAAGCCAACAACTCAATTTAAAATGAGGAAAAGACCCGGATTAACATTTCTCAAAAAAGACATACAAATTGCCTATATGTATGTGAAGAGGTATTCAATATTACTAAGTCTCAGGGAAATGCAAAACCATAATAGCATTTCACATCTTTTAGAATGGCTACAATCAAAAAGACAAAAGATAACAAGTGTTGGTGAGGGTGTGGAGAAAAGATAATTGTTGTACTCTGTTGGTGGGAATGTATATTAGTATAGCGACTATAGCAAACTGTGTAAAAGTACCAGAAAATAAAAATAATATGACTTCCATATAAACCAGTTATGCCACTTCTGGACTTCTGGGTATATATTCAAATAATTGAATTCAATGCCTGAAGACTAATGTGCACTCCCATGTCATTACAACATTATTTACAACAGCCAAAATATGGAAACAAGCTAAGCGTCTATCAAGGAATGAATGGATAGAGAAAATGTGGAGTGTGCACGTGTGTATGTGTACACATACAATGGAATATTATTCGGACTTTAAAAACAAGAAAATCTTGTATTTTGTAAAAACATGCATATACCTGTGGGCCACTATGCTAAGTGAAATAAGCCAGGCACAGAACGACAAACACTGCATGCCTTATCCCAGTGAAACATGAAATTTTAAAAACTCAAATACATAGAAACAGAGTAGAGGCCTATACTGGGAGTTGGTTGGTGATAAATGAGGAGATTGGTCAAAGGGCACAAATTTTCAGTTATAAGTAAAATAAGTTCTGGAGACCTAATGCACAGGAAGGTGACGATAGTTAATAACGTATGTATGAAATCTGTGAAGAAAATTCACCTTAAGTATTCTCATTGTATGTGAACTTGTGAGATGATAGATATGTTAATAAGCTAGATTGTTATAATCTTTTCATAATATACGTATGTCAAAACATCACATCATACACCTTAAATATATATGGCTTTTATTTGACAATTATACCTCAACAAAGCTGGAAAACAAACCCCAAGACAACCACAATACAGTACTATTTACATAGCACTTAAAATATGTAAACGAAGACTTCCCTGTAAATGAGTATTTATGAAGAAGAAAGGAATGAGTGTGGGAATCAGAGACAAAGAAAAGAAAAAGAAAATAGGAAATGAGAAGGGCTTTGCATGATCCTGTGTCTTGAAGTGAGGAGTATGATAACATTAGCTCTATGGACATCAATAAATTTATAATTAGCAGTCTTGCATACATACACACACATCTGTATATACCCACACATATATTTTGTTTGATTTATTTTTTGTTTTTTAATGTTTTAATTTTTAATTATGTGGGTACATAGCAGGTGTATATGTTTACAGGGTACATGAGATGTTTGCATTACGGCATGCAATGTGAAATAAAATCATGGTGGAGAATGGGGTATCCATTCCTTCAAGCATTTCTTCTTTTCCTTTTTTTTTTTTTTTTTTTTTTTGAGAGGGAGTCTCGCTCTGTCATCCAGGCTGGAGTGCAGTGGTGCGATTTCGGCTCACTGCAATCTCCACCTCCCGGGTTCAAGGGATTCCCCCTGACTCAGCCTCCTGAGTAGCTGGGACTACAGGTACATGTCACCACACCCAGCTAATTTTTGTAGTTTTAGTAGAGACAGGTTTTCACCATATTGACCAGGCTGATCTTGAATTCCTGACCTTGTGATCCACCTGCCTCGGCCTCCCAAAGTGCTAGAATTAGTGGTGTGAGCCAATGCGCCCAGCCCAAGCATTCATTCTTTGAAAGACAATCTATTTACATTATTTGAGTTATTTTAAAATAAACAAGTTTTTACTGTCACCCTGTTGTGTTATCAAATAGTAGGTCTTATTCATTCTTTCTATTTTTTAGTATCCATTAACCATCTCCACCTCCTCTGAAGTCATTCCCTCACTACCATTTCCAGCCTCTGGTAACCATCCTTCTACTCTCCATGTCCATGCATACAATTGTTTTGATTTTTAGATCCCAGAAATACGTCAGAAACGTGATACTTGTCTTTCTGTGCCTGGTTTATTTCACTTAACATAACGATCTCCAGTTCCATCCATGTTGCTTACAAATGACTGGATCTCATTTTTCTTTTTAAGAAACTTTCAAAGAATACACACACACATGATAACATTTCCTGTTGTTTATTTTCTCATACATTCAAATGTTTCAGGTATTCTTTCTGCATAGAAGCAGAAACCTCACTCAAGTCATTTAATCCTTATGACATTCCTTTGACAAATAAGCCTTTCTACATTTATTTTAATGATTACAAAACCCTGGGACTCAGATGTTAAATAATTGGCCCAGATCTCTCAGAGAATAAGTGGCGGAGCCCAGGCATTAATGCAGAGTCCATGTACTTATCCATTAAACAACATATTTTCTCTCAGCACAAAAAATCCTGGTATCATTTATTTGTTGGTGTTATATTCAGTTCTGTATGTTTATGTTTTTCCACATCTTATAACATGCTGTCTTCTCAAATTCAAAAACTAAATTCAAGCAGTTGCTTTCATAACTACTTGGAGAAATGGAAAAAGTTGATCTTTTAAATTCCTATTTTATTGCTGAAGAAGTAAATACTTAGTGTTGGAGAAGGAAATAGGTAGGTTCATTTGCTTAATTGTGGTAATGATTTCACAATGTGTTTGAATATCAGAAAATCACATTGTATACCTCAAACATATACAATTTTTATTTGTTTATTATCCCTCAACAAATCCAGGGGGAAAAAACGATGAGAGCTATAATCAACATATGGAGAAAGAGCATTAAGAACACCGAAAGAGGGACAATTCATTCTTTTTTTTTAATATATATACTTTTTATTGCATTTTAGCTTTAGGGGTACATGTGAAGAACATGCAAGATTGTTACATATGTACACACATGGCAGTGTGATTTGCTGCCTTCCTCCCCATCACCTATATCTGGTATTTCTCCCCTTGCTATCCCTCCCCAACTCTCCACCCCCCGCTGTTCCTCCCCTTTTTCCCCCCGATAGACCCCAGTGTGAGATGCTCCCCTCCCTGTGTCCATGTGTTCACATTGTTCAACACCCGCCTATGAGTGAGAATATGCGGTGTTTGATTTTTTGTTCTTGTGTCAGTTTGCTGAGAATGATGGTTTACAGGTTCATCCATGTCCCTACAAAGGATGCGAACTCATCGTTTTTGATAGCTGCATAATATCCCATGGTGTATATGTGCCACATTTTCCCTGTCCAGTCTATCATCGATGGGCATTTGGGTTGGTTCCAGGTCTTTGCTATTGTAAACTGTGCTGCAATGAATATTCATGTGCATGTGTCCTTATAGTAGAATGATTTATAATCCTTTGGATATATACCCAGTAATGGGATTGCTGGGTCAAATGGAATTTCTATTTCTAGGTCCTTGAGGAATCGCCACACTGTCTTCCACAATGGTTGAACTAATTTACA
>PVKV010026586.1:6191-27835 GCA_004027835.1 Alouatta palliata
AGAGCTCCTGAAAGAAACACTAAGCATGGAAAGGAACAAGTACCAGTCACTGCAAAAGCAAACCAGTTGGCAAAGACCAAAAATGCAATGAAGAAAATGAGTCAACTAATGAGAAAGAAAACCAGCCAGTAACAAAATGGCAGGATCAAATTCACACACAACAATATTAACATTGAATGTAAATGGCCTAAATGCCCCAATCAAAAGATACAGGCTGGCAAAAAAAATTTTTGCAATCTACCCATCTGACAAAGGGCTAATATCTAGAATCTACAAAGAACTAAAACAGATATACAAGAAAAAAACAACCCCATTCAAAAGTGGGTGAAGGATATGAGCAGACACTTTTCAAAACAGGACATATATGAGGCCAACAAACATATGAAAAAATGCTCATCATCACTGGTCATTAGAGAAATGCAAATCAAAACCACACTGAGATATCATCTCACGCCAGTTAGAACAGCGATCATTAAAAAATCGGGAGACAACAGATGCTGGAGAGGATGTGGAGAAATAGGAACACTCTTACACAGTTGGTGGGAGTGTAAATTAGTTCAACCATTGTGGAAGACAGTGTGGCGATTTCTCAAGGATCTAGAAATAGAAATACCATTTGACCTAGCAATCCTACTATTGGGTATATACCCAAAGAACTATAAATCGTTCTACTATAAAGACATGTACATGTATGTTCATTGCAGACCTGTGTACAATAGCAAAGACCTGGAACCAACCCAAATGCCCATCAATGATAGACTGGACAAAGAAAATGTGGTACATATACACCATGAAATACTATGCAGCCATAAAAAATGATGAGTTCGTGTCCTTTGTAGGGACTTGGATGAATCTGGAAACCATCATTCTCAGCAAACTGACCCAAGAACAAAAAGCCAAGCACCGTATGTTCTCACTCATACGTGGGTATTGAACGATGAGAACACGTGGACTCAGGGAGAGGAGCATCACACACAGGGGACAGTTGCGGGGGGGTAGGGGAGAGACAATGGGGGGTGGGGAGGGAGGGGAGGGTGGGGAGGGATAACATGGGGAGAAATGCCAGATATAGTATGCACCTAAAGTAAAATAAATAAATTATTAAAAAAAAAAAGTCCCCTTCTTCCACATCCCTTTGGACTCCATGTTTGGATCCCCTTCCATGAACACTCCCTTCGTGGAAGTCATCTTTCTCTCTCCTGGATTTTCCCTCTGGAGTCCCCTTCCACAAACGCTCCCTTAGTGGAAGCCTGTCTTCCCCTCCTAAACTCCATCTCTATTCCCTTCCACTCGGTGTGGAAGCTGCTTTCCTCTCCTGGCTTCCATCTTTCTGGATTCTCTCACTCAGTGCGAGAGTTAGCTGTTTCTTTCTCTCTCCTTCTGGCATTTACTGCACACTGTGCTCTGGTCCCCTCTCTCATTCTTGAGAGGGCAGGAGACCAAGAACCTGGAGAAACGTCCTCTCAGGGATGCTGCAGGCACCCTGAACCCCAATATTACAGTACCAGTACACTCCAGCCTGGGTAAAGAATATCATATCCAGCTTAGGATATAATTAAAATATTTCACAAAATCGATTTATTATATTAGCTAACAAATTCCATGTATTTTACTTAGTAATACATAGTAGAGTGGATGGGTAAAAAGTGATTAACCAAAAAGACTAACATCCTTTAAGGTTTGTTCTTTCCTTTGACCTCCCATAGCATTTTATGCATAGCATTGTACAGTAGTAAATTCTGTGGGCCTATGAGCTTCCGAGCACATAGCAGGGTGCCTGGGATACAAATGCTGATCCAAGGAGTGTTTGAATGCAACTGTAAAAATACACAGTATCTTTAGTAGCATAACGGGTTATCATTAAATGGTAAAAATAGTGACCTCTAGTGGCAGAATACCGAACTTCCCCCCATCTTTAATCACAAGCGATTAAAATTAAGAATTCCATTTTACTTAAAACTTCTTAGGCCGGTCATGGTGGCTCACACCTACAATCCCAGCACTTTGGGAGGCCAAGGCAGGAGGATTACTTGATCCCAGGAGTTAGAGACCAGCCTGGACAACATAATGAGACTCCTTCTCTGAAAAGTAAAAAATTTAACCGGGCTACTTGTGAGGCCAAGGCAGGAGGATTCCTCGAGTCTAGGAGTTTGAGGCTACAGTGAGCTGTGATCACACCACTGCACTCCAACCTAGGTGACAGAGTGAGATCTTGCCTCTGGGAAAAAAATTATTTTTTGAGATAGAGTCTTGCTCTGTCACCCAGACTGGAATGCAGTGGCGCAATCTCGGCTCACTGAAACCTCCGCCTCTCTCAGGTTCAAGTGATTCTCCTGCCTCAGCCTCCCGAGTAGCTGGGACTACAGGCATGTGCCACCATGCCAGGCTAATTTTTTTGTATTTTTAGTAGAGATGGAGTTTCACTGTGTTAGCCAGGATGGTCTCCGTCTCCTAACCTCGTGATCCGCCCTCCTTGGCCCTCCTCCAAGTGCTGGGATTACAGGCGTGAGCCACCTCACCCAGTGGGAAAAAATTCTTAAATGTAATAGTGTGTTTTTCCCATTAATTTACAGAAAAACTGCATTCCATTCCTTGCCATATTCCTTACCTACCCCCAGTATCTCAGACTTCCAATGGTGAAGGCCTCCTTCTCCACTCCCAACTGAGAATGACCGACATAGACAGCTTGTTACATCCCTGCCAGCCAAGATGATTGTACTGGGCTTTCCCTTCAGTGGTTTGTGTTAGGAAAGTCATTGACTTAGAGGTAAAGTTCCAAAGAGAAAATCATATGAACACTTTTTGGTCTACTGATACCTACCCTCAAACCCTCTTTTTCTAGAGGTATGCATTCATTTAAAAAAACCCATACTTTCAGCACCCATACAACCGTTCTGTTTTTCACTTTCAGTATTCAACAAATTACATGAGCTATTAAATAATTTATTATGACAAAACAGCCTTTGTGTGAGATGATTTTGTCCAACCACAGGCTAATGCGAGTTGTGTGCATGTTTAAGGCAGGCTAAGCTGAGCAATGCTGGTAGGTAGGCTGGCTTCATTAAATGCATTTCTTACTTGCGAGGGGTTTATCGGAATGTAACCCTGTAAGTCAGGGAGCATCTGTGCATCTATGTTATGTTTTTAGTGAGAAGCAGAGTCACGCACTCAAACTGGGAGAGTAGCTTGTTTTACAGAAGAGGACACAGTGACTGGGAACAGGATGCCAGCATTAACACTTGCTGCTTGGTCTCCCATCGATCTGCAAAGGGTGTTAAAAACAAACAAAACGTCCGGGCGAGGTGGCTCACGCCTGTAATGCAAGCACTTTGGGAGGCCAAGGCAGACAGATTATCTAAAGCCAGGAGTTCGAGACCAGCCTGGCCAACATGGTGAAACTCCATCTCTACTAAAAATGCAAAAATTAGCCAGGTGTGGTGGCCCAGCTACTCGGGAGGCTGAGGCAGGAGAATTGCTTGAACCTGGGAGGCGGAGGTTGCAGTGAGCCTAGATCACACCACTGCACTCCAGCCTGGATGACAGTGAGACTTCGTCTCAGAAAATAACAGACAGACAAAAAAAGCTGGGCACAGTGGCTCACGCCTGTCATCCCAACACTTTGGGAGGCTGAGGGGGGCAGATCACCTGAGGTCAGGAGTTCGAGACCAGCCTAGCCAAAGCCAATATGGCGAAACCCCATCTCTACTAAAAATACAAAAACTAGCCAGGCATGGTGGCTCACGCCAATAACCCCAGCTACTTGGGAGGCTGAGGCAGGAGAATCGCTTGAGTCCAGGAGGCAGAACTTGCAGTGAGCCGAGATCGCACCATTGTACTCCAGCCTGGGCAGCAGAACAAGACCCTGTCTCAAAAAAAAAATTTATTTTGTGGAGGGGGAGAGGTATAATTCCTTTAGCCTGTCATCATACCAAGTCTAGGTTACAAATACATTCAATCATCTGTTTTACCTGTAAAAACCAATTCATCGTGCAGGCAACTTTTCTCTTGCTTGAGGCGAATGATCTCTTCTCGTTGCTCATTATTTTCTGTTGTCTTTTCGTTGAGGTCCTCTTCACCACAGAAGAAAAAGAAAGTCCTCAACTAAATACTAGCTTTCAGTCCTCAGATACACACTATGCCTAACCCTCATGTCCTTGGTGGCCCCTTCCTATTAATCTGACAGTACGGTCGGATCTATAAACAAAATCTGTTTCGTAGCCAACATCTCCACCCCTGGCAAGGACCCTGGTTGGAGGCTTCGCTTGCTCTCATCTGGCTGACCTCCCTGCGCCAGCCTTATCTCTCCTGTGACAACCCAGTATACATAGAGCAATCTTTTAAAAATCAAAATCTTCTGGGAGCAGTGGTTCCTGCCTATAATCCCAGCACTTTGGGAGGCCAAGGTGGACAAACCACTTGCGGTCAGGAGTTCAAGACCAGCGTGGTCAACATGGTGAAACCCCGTGTCTACTAAAAATACAAAAATCAGCTGGGTGTGGTAGCGCACACCTGTAATCCCAGCTACTCGGGAGGCTGAGGCAGGAAAATCGCTTGAACCCAGGTGGCGGACGTTGCAGTGAGCTGAGATCATGTCACTGCACTCAACCTGGACAAAAGAGCGAGACTCTGTCTCAAAAAAAAAAAAAAAAAGAAAAAAAGAAAAAAGAAGGCTGGGCATGGTGGCTTACGCCTGTAATCCCAGCACTTTGGGAGGCTGAGGTGGATGGATCATGAGGTCAGGAGTTCAAGATCAGCTTGGCCAAGATGGTGAACCCCATCTCTACTAAACATAAAAAAATTAGATGGGCATGGCAGTGGGTGCCTGTAATCCCAGCTACTTGGAAGCTGAGACAGAAGAATAGCTTAAATCCAGGAGGCAGAAGCTGTGGTGAGCCAAGATCACGCCACCACACTCCAGCCTGGGCGACAGAGTGAGATGCTGTCAAAAATAAATAAATCGGCAAAAATAAAAATTTATAATTTCAGAATCAGAAGTTTCTGCCCTCATCATGGGAAGAAATGCCTGGGCTAGCCTGCTGGCAAGGAGAAGATGAAACGTATGAGGCACAACTGCCCAGATGAGCAGCTCAGTGCCAACCACAGTCAGCCAACTCCCATTTGCCTCTAGATGCATGGGTTTAATAGATGCATGGGTTTAATAAATGCTAGGACTGTCTGCCACTGAGATACTGATGTTGTCTGCCACAAAGCACGTGTTAGCAATCGATAATGGTACAAGAACCTCAACTAAGGCGGGATTACTTTAAAATATGATACATTATGCAGTTTTCCCCAACTCTGTTATTTATAAGATAAAAATTGGAGCATCATTCTATATAAATGAAATGAATAAGGCCTACATAAATGAAATTCCTAAGGCTAGAAATTGATCTACTCTCAAGCATAAGATTAAGTGAACCCAAATGAAGAAATATATTTCCAGCTGGGTGTGGTGGCTCACGCCTGTAATCCCAGCACTTTAGGAGGCCGAGGTGGGCAGATCATGAGGTCAGGAGATCGAGACCATCCTGTCCATAGTGAAACCTCATTGCTACAAAAATACAAAAAATTAGCCAGGTGTGGTGGTGCGTGCCTGTAGTCCCAGCTACTCAGGGGGCTGAGGCAGGGGAATCGCTTACACCTGGGAGACGGAGGGTGCAGTGAGCCGAGATTGTGCCACTGCACTCCAGCCTGGGCTACAGAGCAAGACTCCCTCTCAAAAAAAAAAAAAAAGAGAGAGAAAGAAATGTATTTCCAAGATAATACATTAGTATCTGAAATGTAGGTCTCTTCCTTACCTTTTAGTTTGTTAACTTCAATCTTAAGTGCCTTCAATTTCTGCTTATAATCTTGCTTTTCTTTCACAATACAAGTCTCCACCATCTTGGCATCGCGCAGAGCATGCTCTAGCAATTTAAACTTACCCGAACAGTCTGAAATGTGATTGGCTGCCTCAATAATATCTTTGTCCTAAAAACAAAATTTGAAAACAGTTATCTGAGATTCTTAAATTCCAATTAACCAAGAAGAAAAGATAACCCTTACTAAGCTCTTACTGTGAGACACGTTCCATTCTAAGTACTTTTCACATATTAACTCACTTAATCTTTTTTTTTAATTGAGAGCAGGTGCTGTTTATTAGCTGACCAGCTTAGAAAAATAATCATGGTAGACACCTTAGTTCATTCTTCTAATAAGCCTGTTGATCTGATCCTCCCTGTTGCCAGCATCTCCACCTTCTACAAAATGGGCGGTCTTTTTCTTTATTCCGCCTCGTGAAGAAGATAATTTGAAGGGCCGCCGGAAGTTATTTGCTTCTTTGAAGCATTTTCCAACAGTATAGAGCTCATGAATCAGATCCTCCATGCAGATGATGCCATGTTTACCAAGCGATCCAGCAATCAGAGCGTTATCTGTCAATGCAATTCGCCTCTTTTTGATTTTGCCATAACCACGTCTGTAGATGAGTTCATTTACTGACTTCAGATTTGGGTTCCCCCATGCAATATATGGCTCTACAATCTTCACCATGTTAACTGAAGCCTTGCTGAGGTTCACAAAGGTTCCACTGAAGATCTGATGAAGGCAAAGAAGCTGCAACACCTTTCGGACCTTCAGGCTCACACCATTGACACCTCTGATCCTGATGACAATGCCAATTTGGGTTTTGCAGGTACACAGAAGCTGCCGGCTTTCCTTGCCATCTTCGCCATTCGTATTTCAGTTCTGCACACCTGCCTATACTCCTTGTGATAGCGCTTCGCTTTTTCAGAGATAAGCTTCCTCCTTGCCTTTTGAAGCATCTTCTGGGCAAACTTCTTTCTCAGGTGCTTGATCTTCAGCTCTGCGAAATTCCTTCGCTTTTTCTAAAGGGTTTCTGGCACAGCAGGAACCTTCTTCTTCTTCTTCTTCATCTCTTCTATACCCTCCATGGTCCCAGCCGGAAAAAGAAGCTAACTCACTTAATCTTTACAGTAACTCTGTGAGGGAGGTACCATTGTTCTTGCCAAGTGACAGATGAGTCAACAGAAAGGCTAGTTCCTTGCCCATGGTCACACAACTAGTCAGTGGTGGAACCACCATTTGAACCTAGCTGGCTGCCTCACACTAAGTACTGAGCCACTAACCCTTACTGTCTCAGAAAGTTAGAGCCAGACTGTTCTATTACCAAAGAAACTAGTAGCAACAAGAGGGTTGCTGGGCCCTGGATGGGAAAGTCATCCTTTGGATTACAGGGAAGTCTAGTGGCCCACAATTCTCCGCCATTTTCCAGCTTGTTAAAACAACAGACTCCGCAACAACATTCCAAACCCACCACATTAGAATCGCTTCATTGTTGAGGCAGTTTTACTTATTAAAAAAAAGTATCTGCTTCTTGAAAAGCAACTCAAACAACACCTAAAAGTATAAAAATAAGTAAAAGTTCTATCCCTTCCCCACTCACCTGGAATAACTCTTATTAAGAGGTTTTCCCCCTGCTGAGGTATAAGTGTTTCTGGTACAGCATCATAAACGCAATCCTGAAAAACCACATCGTCTATACATCTCACACTAGGAGTACTTCTAGAATAATCGGGTTGGGGCAGGCCATGAAAAAGCCTGTGGAACTTTGTGACCAGGCCAGTATCGAAAAATAAAAGTCTTGATAAGTACTGGAACACAGTGCAGTTAACGCCAGGAGAGACCCATGATAGTCAATCTCTTTCAGCCTTAAACCTGGGCCTCCTATTTCCTCCTTTGATAAGGATGTCCTGGAGGGCGTCTGCTTCTAATGGAAACCATTTTCATCAAATAAAATCTCTAGGTAGGAACACAGCTTTCTTTTTTTTTTTTTGAGATGGAATCTTGCTCTGTCTCCAGGCTGAAGTGCAGTGGTATGATCTTGGCTCACTGCAACCTCCACCTCCGGGGTTCAAGTGATTCTCCTGTCTCAGCCTCCCAAGTAGCTGGGACTATAGGTCCATACCACTATGCCCAGCTAATTTTTTTATTTTTAGTTTCACATGTTAGCCAGGATGGTCTCAATTTTTTGACCTCATGATCTGCCCCCCTTGGACTCCCAAAGTGCTGGGATTACAGAGGTCTTTTTTTTTTTTTTTTTTTTGAGACAGAGTTTCACTCTGTTGTCCAAGCTGGAGTGCAGTGACATAATATCGGCTCACTGCAACCTCCACCTCCCAGCTTCCAGCAATCCTCCCACCTCAGCCTCCAGAGTAGCTGGGATTACAGGCGAGTATCACCACACCCAGCTAATTTTTTTGTATTTTTAGTAGACACAGGGGTTTCATCATGTTGGCCAGGCTGGTCTCCAACTCCTGACCTCAAGTGATCCACCTGCCTCAGTCTCCCAAAGTGCTGGGATTAACAGGCATGAGCTACTGCGCCCGGCCTCCAAGAGTACAGCCTTCCTAACACACCCACTGTTTTAATGGGGGGAAATTGCCTTGGCAGCACCTTCAGTCATACTCACAGCTTTGCCAGAGTTCGCTATGATGGAAACCAGAGAGGTTGCTGAAGCCATGAAACTGACTACTACTTGACTAAAGACATGACTGTAGATTTTAATATTTTCTCTTTAATTTTAAGAGCACTTGCCCCAATCACTTTAAAACAATGTGCTGAGAAAAATCACATATTTATTAGCGTGAGCATTTCTTTATACCAACATTGTTCCCCTAAATACCAATTGTCAAAGACACGTTACAGCAGGAGACTGTGGATCACTGTATATTGCATGTTGATGACTATATCAACTGCTTGATTGTGATTGGTTTTTCTCTCCACTAAAAACAAAATGGCCTTGAGTGGTGGCTTACGCCTATAATCCCAGCACTTTGGGAGGCCAAGGCAGGTGGATCACCTGAGGTTGGGAGTTTGAGACCAGCCTGGGCAACATGGTGAAACCCCGTCTCTGTTAAATATACAAAATCAGCCAGGTGTAGTGGCATATGCCTATGATCCCAGCTACTTGGGAGGCTGAGACAAGAGAATGGCTTGAACCTGGGAGGCGGAGGTTATGGTGAGCCAAGATCATGCCATTGCACTCCAGCCTGGACAATGAGAGCAAAACACACACACACACACACACACACACACACACAAATTATCACACAATCTAATTGCCAATAACTCTATGAGATCTAATAATGGGTACCCAAGGAGAAAACAAGTTAATTCAGATATGCCAACCCATGAAATGGGCCTTGGAGATGGAAGACCAGAAGCAGCCTCCTTTTCCATACCTTGGAAACATCATTTTAAACTTGTTTCCTTCATTTCTAAATGGGTGTTTTAAAAAAACAAGAGCAGCCAGGCGCAGTGGCTCACGCCTGTAATCCCAGCACTTTGGGAAGCTGAGGTGGCCAGATCACAAGGTCAGGAGATCGAGACCATCCTGGCCAACATGGTGAAACTCTGTCTCTACTACAAATCCAAAATTTAGCTGGGCATGGTGGTACACACCTGTAGTCCCAGCTACCCGGGAGGCTGAGGCAGGAGAATTGCTTGAACCCAGGAGACGGAGATTGCAGTGAGCCGAGATTTCACCACTGCACTCCAGCCTGGGCAACAGTGTGAGACTCCATCTCAAAACAAAACAAAACAAAGAAAAACAACAAGAGCAACAGTGGCAGCTTCCCATTTCTGGGATGCTAGGGACTTAGGTAAGATAATGAATATATAAACTACCAAGCACTCTGGCAAATGGAGGAATTCTTATTTTTGATTACCTTTAGCTTTATCATTGTCGTGAGAGCTTGTTCTCGAGCTTGTAATTGTCCTACCTGAGCAGAAAGTTCCACTAACGTGTTGCTGAGACTTTCATTTCTAGCCTACAAGAAAACAACACAGACGACACTACTTGAATCCTTTTAAAGCTTTCACTATTCTTGCTAGCCACAATCTGTGCTTATCTCTCTATTTTGTTTTTTCCTTGTTTACCTCTTTTTAGTAACACAAAAGAGTTAGTAAAAAACTGGGCTAAGTAATAAAGCCCACTGTTTTAGTAACAAAGTGGGCTAAGAAAGCAATCATCAAAAAGGAATACAAATATGTATTTCTCTATTAATTCTACCATCCTCTCAGTACTTGCATTTGCCCTACTGAATTATGTTGGTGATGCTTATAAACATGTCTATTTCCTAATATCTTTTATGTGTAATTTTAGGATGGGAAGAGGGAAGAAAATGAATGAATGGCCAGGCGCAGTGGCTCATGCCTGTAATCCCAGCTACTTAGGAGACTGAGGCTGAAGAATTGCTTGAACTAGGGAGGTGGAGGTTGCAGCAAGCCAAGAGAGCGCCACTGCACTCCAGCCTGGGCGACAAAGCGAGACTCTGTCTCAAAAAAAAAAAAAGGAAAATGAATGAATGAGAACTGTATGAAAACTGTATTAGTAAGAGATTTCCTTTGCTGAGATAAAGTAGCATAGCATTAGTGAATTCTACGAATTTTAAAAATATTCTTTGCTGAAAGAACTTCATACTGGGGTATTCCTACTCATCAGTTATTTAAAAAAACATGGTGCTATATCTGATGTAATTATTGTGTATACAATGTCTGTACTAGTTGAGAAAAATAACAATCAGCCTTTTCTTTTTTTGCAACAGTCTTATTCTGTCGCCCAAGGCTGGAGTGCAGTGGCACAATGATCTCTGCTCACTGCAACCTCCATCTCCTGGGTTCAAGTGATTCTTCTGCCTCAGTCTCTTGAGTAGTTGCGATTACAGGCACACGCTACCATGCCAGGCTAATATTTGTATTTTTAGTAGAGAAAGGTTTTCATCTTGTTGGCCAGGCTGGTCTCTAACTCTTGACCTCAGGTGATCTGCCTGCTTCGACTTCTCAAAGTGCTGGGATTACAGGTGTGAGCCACCATGCTCGGTCTTTTCTTTTCTTCTTCTTTTTTTTAATAAGATGGAGTTTTGCTCTTATTGCTCGGGCTGAAGTGCAATGGTGTGATCTCGGCTCACTGCAACCTTCTGCTCCGGGTTCAAGTGATTCTCCTGCCTCAGCCTCCTGAGTGGTTGGAACTACAGGCATGCACCACCACGCCCAGCTAATTTTGTACTTTACTAGAGATGGGGTTTCTCTATGTTGGTCAGGCTGGTCTCCAACTCCCAACCTCAGGTGATCTGCCTGCCTTGGCTTCCTGAAGTGCTGGGATTATAGGTGTGAGCCACTGTGCCCAGCTTTTTTTTTTTTTTTTTTTTTTTTTGAAGAGACAGGATCGATCTCTGTCACCCAGACTGGAGTTCTGTGGTGCAGTCACAGCTCATTGTAACCTTGAACTCCTGGGCTTAATTGATCTTCCCACCTCAGCATCCCAAGTAACTAGGACTACAGGTATTCACCACTATGCCCAGTTAATTTTTATGTTTGTATTTTTGTAGAGACAGGGTCTCACTATGTTGCCCAGGCTGGTCTTGAACTCTTGGCCTTAAGTGATCCTCCCACCTTGGCCTCCCAAAGTGCTGGGATTACAGGTGTCAGCCACTGCACCATACTAATCAGACTTTTAAAAAGATACCTTCAGGAGGAAATTTAAATGCATATTACTAAGTGAAAAAAGGCAATCTGAAAAGGCTATATACTACAGGATTCCAAGTATATGACACTGTGGAAAAGGCAAAACTATGGAGGCAGTAAAAAGATTCGTGTGACCAGGGGTGAGGGGGAGGAAGGGCTGAAGAGCAGATCACAGAGGATTTTTAAGACAGTGAAACTATTCTGTAGAGGATAATATGTCATTACACATTTGTCAAAACCACATAGAATATAAACACAGGGAGTGACCCCTAATGTTAACTGTAACCTTTAGGTGACAATGATGTATCTGTGAAGATTCATCAGTTACAAGAAATGTACCACCCTGGTGTGGAGGTCGATAATGGGAAAGGTTGTGTGCGTGTGGATATAGGGCGTGTATGAGAACTCTCTCTACTTTCTTTTTTTTTTAATGGGGTTTCACCATATTGGTCAGGCTAGTCTTGAACTCCTGACCTCAGGTGATCCACCCAACTCAGCCTCCCAAAATGCTGGGATTACAGGCTTGAGCTACCACGCTCAGCTGAGAACTCTCTCTACTTTCTGCTCAGTTTTGCTGTGAACCTAAAAATGCTCTATGTAGGCCAGGCGAGGTGGCTCATGCCTGTAATTCCAGCACTTTGGGAGGCCAAGGTGGGTGGATCACAAGGTTAGGAGTTCAAGACCAGCCTGGCCAAGATGATGAAACCCCGTCTCTACTAAAAATACAAAAAATTAGGCCAGGTGTGGTGGCTCACACCTGTGATCCCAGCACTTTGGGAGGACGAGGCGGGTGGATCATGAGGTCAGGAGATCGAGACCATCCTAGCTAATATGGTGAAACCCCGTCTCTACTAAAAATTCAAAAAATTAGCTGGGCATGGTGATGCATGCCTGTAGTCCTAGCTAGTCGGGAAGCTGAGGCAGGAGAATCACTTGAACTTGGGAGGCAGAGGTTGCAGTTAGCCGAGATTGTGCCACTCTACTCCAGCCTGGGCGACACAGCAAGACTCCATCTCAAAAAAAAAAAAAAAAAAAAAAAATTAGCCAGGCACAGTAGCAGGCACCTGTAATCCCAGCTGCTCTGGAGGCTGAGGCAGGAGAATTGCTTGAACCTGGGAGGTGGAGGTTACAGTGAGCCAAGATCACGCCTCTGCACTCTAGCCTAGGCAACAGAGCAAGACTCCATCTCAAAACGAACAAACAAATGCTCTAAATAAATAAAGTTTATTAATTTGAAAAGATCTCTTCCACTTTTTCAGCCAACATATCAGTACATATTCTAGAATAGTTTTTACTTATTTTGTAGCTGGAAACTATCTAGAATAGTATTCTTTAAAAACCATAAAATAAAAATCTATACTATTTTGAATTAAGACTCATTATATTACCAAGACCTATACTAAATATCATCAAGAAATAAGAAAATGAAGGATATAACAAAAAAAAAAGCTGGCTTTCTGTGCCTCTTATAAAGCATAAACTCAAAAAATATCTGATGACTGACTAGTTAGAAGGGAAAACCAAAAAAAATCCATCTTTCTTTTTTTTTTTTGAGACGGAGTCTGGCTCTGTCATCCAGGCTAGAGTGGAGTGGTGTGATCTTGGCTCACTGCAACCTCTGCCTCCTGGGTTCAAGTGATTCTCCTGCCTCACATCCCGAGTAGCTGTGATTACAGGCACCTGCCACCACGCTGGCTAATTTTTTTTTTTTTTTTTTTTGTATTTTTAGTAGAGATGAGGTTTTACCATATTGGCCAGGCTGGTCTTGACTCCTGGCCTCGTAATTTACCCACCTCGGCCTCTCAAAGTGTTGGGATTTCAGGGGTGAGCCACCATGCCCGGCCTTGTATTTCTTCTTTTTATAGAGATGGGCATTTTCCAGGTTGCCCAGCCTGCTCTTGAATTCCTGGGCTCAAGCAATCCTCCCACCTCAGCCTCCCAAACAAAGGGCTGGGATTACAGGTGTGAGCCACCGAGCCACCGTGCGTGGCCTCACATGCCTTTTTCTTTTTTTAATATTTTTTAAAATTCAGTCTTCTTTAATTCTTTTATTCTTCACATTAAATGAAAAGTGACTCACATGCATTTTTAATAAAACATTTAAAACTAATTTTTCAATAACTGAAATACAAAGGGAATTTGCACTAGTGAAGCTTATCAAAAAATAAACCTAACCTCAAGGTCTTCAGAGAGAAGAGAAGAATGTGTTGCCTTTTGAGCCATTTCCTGAAGCTGTAGTTGGGTCTTTTGGAGAGCCGTTTGGCATTCCATTTGGCTGGATTCAAGGGTTTTTACCTTCTTCGTAAGTGACCTGATTATTTCGGTTCTTTTATGTAGTTCACCTGAGGGAAATTTCATCAATAATCTGTAGTCAGACCTTCAGCTTAAAATGTATTCTTATTATTTATTTATTTTTTGGTTTTAAGGAGCAGAGTGTTTAATAAGCAAGAAAGAAGAGAAGGCAGAAGGAAGAGCCTCCTCCCTACAGAGACAGATGTGAGGGAGGGGAGGCTCCAAAGCCGAAAGAGGAGTTCCCCCAAAATGCATTATTTTCAAAATCAGTGGTTAAAAAGTAAAAGTACCGGCTGGGCAAGGTGGCTCACGCCTATAATCCCAGCACTCCGGGAGGCCGAGGTGGGTGGATCACCAAGTCAAGAGATTGATACCATCCTGACCAACATGGTGAAACCGTTTTCTACTAAAAATACAAAAATCAGCTGGGTGTGATGGTGCTCGCCTGGAGTCCCAGCTACTTGGGAGGTTGAAGTGGGAGAATTGCTTGAACCCGGGAGGCGGACATTGCAGTGAGCCAAGATCGCGCCTCTGTACTCCAGCCTGGGCAACAGAGCGAGACTCTGGCTAAAAAAGAAAAAAAAAAAGGAAACATGCGCTGGAGAATTTTTTAAAAAGGCAATCTTCTTTTACAACCTTTCATTATGAAATGCAAAATACCATACCTAATCAAGAAACAGAGGTGAGAGCAACTAAAAGCCCCTGGAGAGGTCACTTCCTGAACACAATCTCCAATTTCCACTTTCCCAACTATGACCCCGATCTTAGACTAATCACTTCCTAGCTTTTCATTATAGTGTTACCAATGACCACATCCCTAAAAATTATAGTTTAATTTGAACCATATTAAAATGGAATAATAGCCGAGTGCAGTGGCTCACACCTGTAATCCCAGCACTTTGGGAGGTCGAGGCAGGCGGATCACAAGGTCAGGAGTTCGAGACCAGTCTGGCTGATATGGTGAAACCCTGTCTTTACTAAAAATACAAAAATTAGCTGGGTGTGGTGGCTCATGCCTGTAATCCCAGCTACTTGGGGGGCTGAGGCAGGAGAATCGCTTGAACCCAGGAGGCGGAGGTTGCAGTGAGCGGAGATCGTGCCATTACACTCCAGCCTGGGCAACAAGAGCAAAACTCTGTCTCAAAAAAAAAAAAAAAGGAATAATGTGCTGTGAATTCTTCTGTTCACTTCTTTTGCTTGTGATTCTGAGATTCACTCAGTTGTGTGTAACTTGTGTTTGTGCACTAACATTGCTACCTAATATTCCACTGAATGATTACACCAAAGCTTATTTCTACTTACTGATGGTGATTTGGGTTATTTTCACTTTGCAGCTATGATAAACAATGCTGCTCTGAATATTCTTTTACATGCATCTTTTTTTTTTTTTTTTTTTTAGTTTGCTAAATGCCCTGTTTATTCTGCAAATAAGGCTTAGAAATGTACAGACACAATTTGCAGGTTGGAAGATCTCTGTGTAGTTGTGACTTCACAACTATACTTCCGCAAAAGCAGTAATGAGGGCAGCTTTGGAACACATTAACCTACCATTGTTTTGTTCAGGGCCAACACAGTGAGAATGGATTCCTAAGGCCTGTTTCTCTAGGCGATTGTCACATTTCGCTGCTCTAATCTTTAAGAACAAGTGGAGCCTTCACTTGAGCCGCCACCTCCTTGCCGTTCAGGGCTTCAACAATTGCAAGCACAAACTCGAAGCTGGTCCCAGGCCCACGGCTTGTAAGAATCAGGCCGTCCTTTTCCACCCGATTCTCAGAGTAGGTGTAATGACCTCCGTTCATCATTTTGTCTTTAGCAAGCGGATGTGTTGTAACTTTACTTCCAAAACCTATTTTATGAGCCAACAGAGCAGTAGGACCTGCACAGATGGCGGCTATCAGGCCCTTCCGGTTTTCCTGTTCCTTCAGTATCTCCTTCATAGCAGCAGACTCAGATAAATTCTGTGCACCCAGATTACCTCCTGGTAGAACCACCACGTCATATGGTCCCTCTTTTTTTGCATCTTCAAGACTGGCATCAGGACAAATCACGACATCACGGCTACACTGTACCGGGTCTTTTCCAGCCAGACCTGCAACGGTGACCTTTATCCCAGCTCGCCTCATGACATCTACAGGGATGACGGTCTCCATTTCCTCCACTCCTTTAGCCAGGATGACCAGAGCTCTTTTGGAAGCCATTTTTATATGTTTTGAAGGCCTACACCAGGCTGAAGGTGGACCCATCTTTTTTTTTTTTTAAGACGAGGTTTCACCATGTTGGTCAGGCTGGGCTTGAACTCCTAACCTCAGGTGAGGTGATCCGCCTGCCTTGGCCTCCAAAGTGCTTGGATTACAGGGGTGAGCCACCATGCCCAGCAATCTTTTTTTTTTTTTTAGAAGGAGTCTCACTCTGTTGCCCAGGCTGGAGTGCAGTGGCACGATCTCGGCTCACTGCAACCTCCGCCTCCTGGGTTCAAGCGATTCTCCTGCCTTAGCCTTCTGAGTAGCTGGGATTACAGGCATGAGCCACCATGACTGGCTAATTTTTGTATTTTTAGTAGAGACAGCGTTTCTCCATTTTGACCGGGCTGGTCTCGAACCCCCGACCTCAGGTGATCCGCTCGCCTTGGCTTCCCAAAGTGCTAGGATTACAGGCTGAGCCACTGCACCTGGCCTTTTTTACACATATCCCTTGGTGCCTATTTGCAAGAGTTTCTTGAGAGCCTTGCTTCTCAAAATGTGGTCCCTGGACCAAGGCGGCAGCAGCATCGCCTGGGATGTCTGTTAGCAATTCATCACCTGGGGCCCCAGACCTATTGTATCAGAATCTACATTTTAACAAGACCCTTAGGTGACTCATGTGTCTATTAAAGGGTGAGAATATTCCCAGAAGTGGATTTGCTGGGCTGTAGGAGGATATGCACAGCTTCAGCTTCGCTAGATACGGTCAAATGATTTTGCATGCTAGCAGTGACAACTGGCTCCCACCAGCAGCGTCTCAGCGTTCCCTTGGCACCACACTTTACCAGCACCCAGTAATTTCTGCCAGGCTGGTAAAGGTAAAATAGTATCTCAATTTGGTTTTCATTTGCATTTCCCTAATTACTAATGAGAATGGGAACATTTTATATATTTGTTGACCATTCAATTTTCCTCTTTCCATGAAGTGCATATTCAAATCTTGCTCATTTTAAAACCAGATACTGATGGCTACATAGGTTATATATGTTACATGTTTTATCTTTGTTCTTTAACGTGTTCATGTAAGAGTTATAAGATGTTATACTGCATTTAATGGGCAACCATTTTAAACACTGTGTGTATATATGTGTGTGGGTGTGGTCAGAGTAAAACAAGACGGTCATCAAAGAAACGAAAAAAATCATACATTGGGTAGTTTTTTTCTTTTCGAGGGGGGTTGGTTTTTTTTGACACAGAGTCTTGCTGTCACCCAGGCTGGAGAGCAGCGGCGCGATTGCAACCTCTACCTCCCAGGTTCAAGCAATTCTCTTGCCTCAGCTTCCTGAGTAGCTGGGACTACAGTTGTGCCCCACCATGCCCAGCTAATGTTTGTGTTTTTAGTAGAGATGAGTTACACCATGTTGACCAGGCTGTTATCGAACTCCTGACCTCAAATGATCTGCCTGCCTCAGCCTCCCTAAGTGCTGGGATTACGGGTGTGAGTCACTGAGTCCCGCCAAAAATGATAAATTTGGATTGTCACATTTACAGAATCCTTTGAGTAATGTTAAGTAAAAAGAACTGTGCTACAAGGTTATCTTTCTATTACACAGATCTAGTGTTTTCTCTTCTAATGCATTCTATTCACAATCTAGAGTCAACGGAACATTCAGATTCAGGGCGGCACTAAAGGAACGACAGAATTAAATTATGGTATCAAATAAACTTTTTGCAACCATTTTTGAGAGAGCTATAATTTTTTTTTTTTTTTTTTTTTTTTGAGACAAGGCTTGCTTTGTCCCTCAGGCTGGAGTGCAGTGGCGAAATCATGGCTCACTGCAACCTCCACCTCCTGGGTTCAAGCGATTCTCGTGCCTCTGCCTCCCGAGTAGCTGAGATTGCAGGCCTGCACCACCACGTCCAGCTAATTTTTTGTATTTTTAGTAGAAATGGGGTTTTACCATGTTGGCTAGGCTGGTCTGGAACTCCTGAGCTCAAGCAATCTGCCTGCCTCAGCCTTCCAAAGTGCTGGAATTACAGGTGTAAGCCACTGTGCCTGGCCAGACAGCTACAATTTTAAAAGATGACTATTTTCGGTAGCTCGTGTCTGTAATCCCAGCACTTTGGGAGGCTGAGGTAGGGGGGATCACCTGAGATCAGGAGTTCGAGACCAGCCTGACCAACGTGGAGAAACCCTGTCTCTACTAAAAATACAAAATTAGCTGGCCATGGTGGCATATGCCCGTAATTCCAGCTACTCAGGAGGCTGAGGCAGGAGCATTGCTTGAACCTGGGGAGGCAGAGGTTGCGGTGAGCCAAGATCAAGCCACCGTCACTCCAGCCCGGGCAAGAAGAGCAAAACTCTGTCTCAAGAAAAAAAAAAGATCATTTTAGGAACTTAAGATCAAATTAAATACCAAAAGCTCAAAATCTTTCAGTTTAGTTCTGGAGAAATGGCTAGTCATATGGCATCTTCCCTCATATTCTTGCTCAAAACTTCAGATTCATCCTTGGCGCTCACCCCATGTTAACTGGATCTCTGTCCAGCTCCCTTTTTATACTGGACTACTTTGCTTGCCCTAATTTACTTGTATGTGTCTATCCCATTGTGGCTGTTTACAAAGTCCTCCTGTCTCCACTGAGACTAAACTTGGGGACAGCAGGGATTGAAGTCTTTACTTCCGCTCTGTCTTCCCCATGAGCCCATCGACGTGCTAGCTCACAGAAGTGCGTAACTGCTGTCACTGAATGTGTTTCTGACCTTCCAGTTTGCTGCAACGTTCTTCCAGTGTCAGCACTTTCTGCCGATCCTCTTCCCATGAAAGAAGCTGTTGCTGGTGCACCGCAACCATGTCATTGAGCTCTTTATCGCGATCTTTCAGCTCTCCAATGAGCAACTGCAGCTCCTTCCGTTGTTTCTCAATAGTGGAAATCTCAACTTCTGACCCAATGTTCTAAACAAAGAAAGTGGTTTCACATCAAAATAGAATGAAATCGATAACAAATCAGCCAAAGCCCATTTTCCAAATAAGTATATCTTCTTTTGCTGCCAATTCTAATTCTAAGTAGTTCGATTAAGTTTTTTTTTTTTTTTTTTTGAGACAGTCTAGCTCCGTCACCAGGCGCCAGGCTGGAGTGCAGTGGCACAATCTCGGCTCACTGCAACCTCCGCCTCCTGGGTTCAAGCAATTCTCCTGCCTCAGCCTCCTGAGTAGCTGGGACTACAGGCGTGCGCCACCACGCCCAGCTAATTTTTGTATTTTTAGTAGAGACGGGATTTCACCATGTTGGCCAGGATGGTCTTGATCTCTTGACCTCGTGATCCACCTGCCTCGGCCTCCCAAAGTGCTGGGATTACAGGTGTGAGCCACCGCGCCTGGCCTCAATTAAGTTTTAAGTTAATAACATGGCATCAAAAGATTATGTATACTTATAACACGCTCAAGTTAAGACCCACCATGCACTCTACCTCTCTACAATTTTCTGTCACACCACGCATACCATGCCTAAAAAGTGAGACTGCTTCTAAAACCCACTGGGTAAGCAAATAAACCTATTTCTGCACTTTTTTACCCTTTGCCAAAAACGTTTTTCTCTGCCAATCAGTAACATTATCCCCCACCTTGCCTCAGCAATTAGAGTAACCAAGTACAGGTAAACATGAAATAGTGGCCAGGTGCAGTGGCTCACACCTGTAATCCCAGCACTTTGGGAGGTCAAGTTGGGCATCCGCCTGAGGTCAGGAGTTTGAGACCAGCCTGGCCAACATGGTGGAACCCTGTCTCTACTAAAAATACAAAAATTAGTTCAGTGTGGTGGCACGTGCCTGTAATCCCAGCTACTTGGGAGGCTGAGGCAGGAGAACTGCTTGAACCCAGGAAGTGGAGGTTGCAGTGAGCCAAGATAGTGCCACTATACTCCAACCTAGGTAACAAGAGCAAAACTCCATCTCAAAAAAAAAAAAAAAAAAAAAAAAAACCATGAAATAGTTACTGTTTAAATGTAAATGATTCTTACTAAAGAACAGGAATTTTAAGCCAGGCACGGTGGCTCACACCTGTCATCCTAGCACTTTGGGAGTCCGAGGCGGGCAAATCACGAGGTCAAAATATCGAGACCATCGTGGACCACATGGTGAAACCCCATCTCTGCTAAAAATACAAAAATTAGCTGGGCCTGCTGGCATACGCCTGTAGTCCCAGCTACTCAGGTGGCTGAGGCAGGACAATTGCTTGAACCCAGGAGGCAGAGGCTGCAGTAAGCTGAGATCACGCCACTGGCACTCCAGCCTGGGCAACAGAGTGAGACTGTGTCTCAAAAAAAAAAAAAAAAAAAAAAAAAAAAAAGGAATTTTAGTCTATAAAAAGAAAATTATAGTGTTCTCTTTTTTCTTTTCTTTTTCTTTCTTTCAAAAAAAAAACCAAAAACGGGCCGGGCGCGGTGGCTCACGCCTGTAATCCCAGCACTTTGGGAGGCCAAGGCGGGCGGATCACAAGGTCAAGAGATCGAGACCATCCTGGTCAACATGGTGAAACCCCGTCTCTACCAAAAATACAAAAAAATTAGCTGGGCGTGGTGGCGTGTGCCTGTAGTCCCAGCTACTCGGGAGGCTGAGGCAGGAGAATTGCTTGAACCCGGGCAGCGGAGGTTGTGGTGAGCCGAGGTCACGCCACTGCACTCCAGCCTGGCGCCTGGTGACGGAGTGAGACTCTGTCTCAAAAAAAAAAAAAAAAAAAAAATTGTTCATATTAATAGTTGATATGACTCTCTGAATGAAAATCTTAAAAGGATTAATAAACATCAATACATCTAGAAGAAAAAAAAAAGAAAATTAAAGTGTTCAATACTTATGACAACTACAACATCTAAGGCATCTATTTATACTCAATCAATCAAGGACAATTTAATATTGTAAGTTGTTCAAATACAACATACGTAATTAAAAGCCAAATTCCATAAGTAAATTTTTCACATGTACCCAAAGACAATAGTACAATAAGCTCCCATATACTCAGCACCTAGGTTCTACCATTATCAAGATCTTGCTACAGCTGCTTCAATTTCCTTTTCTTTTCATTATTGATTAAAAAGTACCATTTCACCCTTACATACTTCAGTATGATCCCTAAAAATGAATATTTCTTATATAACCATGATGTCATTTTTATACCTAACACTATTATCTATTAAAACAATAATTCCTTTTAAGTATACAGCATTTTAAAGTCTAGTGCACTAAAGCTGGTCTGACCAAACTGTGATCCCAGAATTAGCCACTTAGTGGCTACATAACCTTGGGCAAGTTACTTAACTTCTCTAAGCATTAGTTTCCTCACCTGTAAAATGATAGCAAGAGCAATTATTATTATTATTTTTTATTTTTTATTTTTTTTTGAGACGGAGTTTCGCTCTTGTTACCCAGGCTGGAGTGCAATGGCGCGATCTCAGCTCACCGCAACCTCCGCCTCCTGGGTTCAAGCAATTCTCCTGCCTCAGCCTCCCGAGCAGCTGGGACTACAGGCACGTGCCACCATGCCCAGCTAATTTTTGTATTTTTAGTAGAGACGGGGTTTCACCATGTTGACCAAGATGGTCTCGATCTCTTGACCTCGTGATCCACCCGCCTCGGCCTCCCAAAGTGCTGGG
>PVKV010026587.1:0-27736 GCA_004027835.1 Alouatta palliata
AGACGTTCAAGGTCTACTTGATACTTAGCACTTTTTTTTTGAGACAGAGTTTTGCTCTTGTCGCCCAGGCTGGAGTGCAATGACAATCTCAGCTCACCTGAAGACGTTCAAGGTCTACTTGATACTTAGCACTTTTTTTTTGAGACAGAGTTTTGCTCTTGTCGCCCAGGCTGGAGTGCAATGACAATCTCAGCTCACCGCAACCTTCGCCTCCCAAGCCATTCTCCTGCATCAGCTTCCCAAGTAGCTGGGATTACAGGCATGCGCCACCATGCCTGGCTAATTTTGTGTTTTTAGTAGAGACAGGGTATCTCCATGTTGGTCAGGCTGGTCTCGAACTCCCAACCGTAGGTGATCTGCCCGCCTTGGCCTCCCAAAGTACTGGGATTACAAGCATGAGCCAATGTGCCCAGCCTGCTACTTAGCACTTCTTGTTAGAAGAATCAAAGTTAGGTGCCCCTTCTCTTGGTTACTTAGGACCCTCAGCTTTTCTCGATCATGGCATACATTACTGAAATTATCTTGTTTCTCTCATTAGTAAGTTCTTTGAGACTTAGACTGTCCCATTTACTACTGAATACCTAGGGCTTAGTATAGTATTTGAAACATATTTATTTATTAGAAACGTAGATATTTGCTCAATGAATATCCTAAATGATTGCAAGTCAATCAAATGAATTACTCTGAGGCTGTCTTGTTCATGGTATCTTCAGCCTCTAGTATTTTAACTGGCATGTAATAGGCATTTGGTAAGTATTTGTTTATTGTTAGGCATTTTGTTATACTTTAATTAGTCATCAGTTTGAAAAGTTCTTTATTCTCTGCCTCTGCCTATTAAAATTCTACTCAAGTTTCCAGGCCTAACTCAAATGCGACAGAAACTTCTGTGAGGCCAGGTGTGGTGGTTCATGCTTGTAATCCCAGGACTTTAGGAGTTGAGCAGGTGATTGCTTGAGCTCAGGAGTTCAGACCAGCCTGAGCAACATGGTGAAACCTCCTCTCTGCAAAAAGTACAAAAATTAGTTGGACTTGGTGGTGTGCGCCTGCGGTCCCAGCTACTTGGGAGGTTGAGGTGGGAGCCCAGGAAGTTGAGGCTGCAGCATGCCAAGGTCGCACCACTGCACTCCAGTCTGGGTGACAGGGTGAGACCATGTCTTAAAAAGAAAGCAAAACAAAACAAAAACAAAAACAAAAGAAACTTTTCTGTGAAGTTGTTTTTCCACATGGGATCCTTGGAGGATCCTTGATTGGGCTTCAGGAAATTTATGAATGTCCTGAAATTCCAATTCTCAAAATTCTGTGGTTTAAAAAGTGAAAGCTTAGGTTCCAAGAGATTAAGTGAAAAAATTATTGGAAAACACATAGTAAGTATGTGCTTAGTAAGTAGTCTTATCTCATTTTGTTTCTGCAACACATTGTTTGATCCATTCCTGGGCACAAAGTAGATGCTGAATAAATATTTGCTGAATCAAAGGATGAGCCACCAGGCCTGGCATGTGGCTCACGCCTGTAATCCCAGCACTTTGGGAGGCCGAGGCAGGCAGATTATGAGGTCAAGAGACCGAGACCATCCTGGCTAACATGGTGAAACCCCGTCTCTACTAAAAATACAAAAAACAATTACCCAGGTGTGGTGGCACGCACTTGTAGTCCCAGCTACTCAGGAGGCTGAGGCAGGAGGCTGAGGTTGCAGTGAGTCAAGATCGTGCCACTGTACTTCAGCCTGGCAACAGAGGGAGACTCTATCTCAAAAAAAAAAGAAAGGATGAATCAGTGTTTTAGCACTTTCATCCTTCTGTGTTCATTTGTATTATTTCATTTCTGCTTTTAAGTTGCATGTTACTGAAGGTAAGAACTATGTCATCTACTTGGATAACTGGTATTTCTAGAAAAAAAAAGAAAAAAAAAGAACTATGTTATCATTTTATCTAACAATGCAGAGCCAAAGGCTTTGCTCACGATAGGTGCTCAGTAATTATTGAATGAATGGAGAATGATTCAAATGTTTTGAATTTTGATAATTTGAGTAATAATGGTTGTATAATAGGAGTAGACGAGTAAAGGAAATGGAATATTGTTGGGGATGGGAGAAGGTGAGTTCAGTTTTAATTCCAAAATACCCTCAGTATGACAGAGAAATTTAGAAAAAAAAATAATGGAAATCACCCCTTTCCTCTGCATTATAAGGTTAATACATTGGGAAAAGCATAGAGCAGAAAGCACATAGAAGGGAAGCTGCATAATATGTATAAGGAACTATAATCAGTTTGATATTGCCAGACTCAGAGCTTTATGTTGAAGGCATAAATGCTAGGTTAGAGACTAAAGAAGACTTGATTGTAGAGGGTCTTTAGTATGATATAAAAGGATAATAGGCTGAGTGTGATGGCTCATACCTGTAATCCCAGCACTTTAGGAGGCCAAGGTGAGCAGATCACAAGGTCAGAAGTTTGAGACCAGCCTGACCAACATGGTGAAACCATGTCTCTACTAAAAATACAAAAATTAGGCAGGCATGGTGGCACACGCCTTTAATTCCATCTACTTAGGTGGCTGAGGCAGGAGAATTGCTTGAACCTGGCAGGTGGAGGTTGCAGTGAGCTGAGATTGTGCCACTGCACTCCAGCTTGGGCAACAGAGTGAGACTCTGTCTCAAAAAAAAAAGGATAATAAGTACGGGAGCAGTATATTTGTGTTTTAGTTGGATTACTCTGGCATCTATGTGTAGGATAGTATCCAGGACATGCTGTTTGAGACATGGGCATTGAAAAATATTCTGAGTTTTCAATGCAAATTTTATCAGACCTCCTTTCCCTCTTATCCAGGGTATGGGTAAGGGGTAGCTCCTGAAAAGCTGTTAACTTTGAAATACTTAGTTTCATTAAAAGTACCGGGAGCATGGCTGGGCGCAGTGGCTCACGCCTGTAATCCCAGCACTTTGGGAGGCCGAGGCGGGTAGATCACGAGGTCAAGAGATCGAGACCATCCTGGTCAACATGGTGAAACCCCGTCTCTACTAAAAATACAAAAATTAGCTGGACATGGTGGCATGTGCCTGTAGTCCCAGCTACTCGGGAGGCTGAGGCAGGAGAATTGCTTGAACCCAGGAGGCGGAGGTTGCAGTGAGCCGAGATCGCGCCATTGCACTCCAGCCTGGGTAACAAGAGCGAAACTCCGTCTCAAAAAAAAAAAAAAAAAAAAAATACTGGGAGCAGAGAGCCTACAGTGGCTGAAGTGGGTTGGCAAATGTTCCCTGATGAGGATAGGACACATGTGCTTACAGAGTTTTCCCGTCTTTGTTCAACTGGATGTCTCTTGGCCTAAAGATCAGTCTGTAAGCATTTTTTTTTTCAGGCTCATACTGGCTGATTTTTTTTTTTTGGAGATTGAGTCTTGCACTGTTGCCTGAGGCTGGAGTGCAGTGGTGCGATCTCTGAGTAGGTGAGATTACAGGTGTCCACTACCATGCCCGGCTAATTTATGTATTTTTAGTAGAGACGGGGTTTCACTATGTTGGCCAGGCTGGTCTTGAATGCCTGACCTCGTGATCTACCTACCTCGCCCTCCCAAAGTTGGGATTATGGATGTGAGCCACCATACCCAGCCTTTTTTTTTTTTTAACCCCTAGTCCCTCACAGTTAGTACTATCAGAGAAAGCCAAATATTGCAGTCAGTATGTCTCCTGTATTGCTGGTCTTAGCTGCTGTTTCGTTCTTTGGTAAATTTGCCACCTAGCTTTGTACTTCCTAGGTGAAACTCCTACGGTACCTTTGTAATTATTTCTTTTCATCAGTAGGTGTTGTTTTTCATCCTTAATACACATACTTGAGGTTCCAAAGGAGTTTGAAAACTGGAGTTGTTGGATGAAGGGCTATCCTTGGTGGAAGAAGAAAAAGTCCTCAAGGGAAATGGTGAGGCTAGGAGTGAAGAGCAGAGGCTAGAGGCTATTGAAAATAAGGACTTGGCTGGGCACGGTGGCTCATGCCTGAGCACTTTGGGAGGCTGAGGCAGGTGGATCACTTGAGGTCAGGAGTTCGAAACCAGCCTGTCCAACATGGTGAAACCCCGTATGTACTTAAAATACAAAATTAGCCGGGCATGGTGGTGCATGCCTATAATCCCAGCTACTCTGGAGGCTGAGGCAGGAGAATCGCTTGAACCTGGGAGGTGGAGGTTGTAGTGAGCCAAGATCGTCACTGCACTCCAGCCTGGGCAACAAGAGCAAAACTCCATCTCAAAAAAAAAAAAAAGAAGATAAGGACTTACACAAAGTGCATTGTTAATGAGATGTAGTTTAACACCTTTTTATTTTAGTATTGTACCTCATTGCTAACTCCCAAATAATACTCTTTCCTTTTTTCTGTACTAGAGCCATGTATACAGTGGATGTGCAGTAAATAACTGGTGGGAAAATTGATATCAACCTGAGCCTCCTATTTCCATGTTCATTAGGTACATTTTATCTTTACCAACAATTGTTCCACTGATAAAATCTTAGGGTTTTTTGAGACAGAGTCTTGTTGACACCAAGGCTGGAGTACACTGGCACGATCTCAGCTCAATACAACCTCTGCTTCCTAGGTTCAAGTGACTCTCCTGCCTCAGTCTCCTAAATAGCTGGGATTACAAGTGTGTGCCACCATGCCTGGCTAATTTTTGTATTTTTAGTAGAGATGGGGTTTCACTGTGTTAGCCAGTCCCGTCTGAAACCCCTGACCTCAGGTAATCTGCCCACCTAGGCCTCCCAAAGAGCTGGAATTACAGGCATGAGCCATCATACCCGGCTTGTTTGTTTTGTTGAGACAGGGTCTGGCTCTCTTCCCTATGCTGGAGTGCACGCTGGAGTATAGTCATGCTATCATAGCTTATTACAGCCTCAAACTCCTGGACTCAAGTGATCTTACTACTTTAGCCTCCTGAGTAGCTAGGACTACAGGTGCATGCCACCATGCCTGGCCATTTTTTTTTTTAAGTTAGAGATAGTATCTCACTATGTTGCCCAGGCTGGTCTCAAATTCCTGGGCTCAAGCGATCCTCCCACCTCGACCTCCCAAAATGTTGAGATTACAGGCATGAGCCAACATGCCTGGCACTAATTGGTTTTGAGCTTGCCACACTCTGACTGTCATATTATCTCCTATCTCTCCAGCTTTTACTCCTTTTAGAATTTTTTTTTTCAAAAATTGTGCAAGCTCTTTTGGACCTCTAGTTTGTGTATAGACTAGAATACATGTATATGTGTGTGTGTATATATATATGTAACATATATGTATATATATATTCTAGTTTATATTTATATCTGATCTCAAGTGATCTGCCCTCCTTGGCCTCCCAAAGTGCTGGGATTACAGGCATGAGCCACCATGCCCAGCCTGTACTCATATCCTTTGCCCTCTTGATGCTCTGGATAATCTATTTCTAATTCTATACAAGGCCAATCCCTACATCTAATTAAGAGTTTTATTTTTTGGCTGGGCATGGTGGCTCACGCCTGTAATCCTAGCACTTTGGGAGGCCAAGGTGTGTGGATTGCTTGAGCCCAGGAGTTTGAGACAAGCCTGGGCAACATGGTAAAACCCCATCTCTACAAAAAATACAAAAATTAGTTGGGAGTGGTGACGTGCACCTGTAATCTTGGCAACTTGGGAGGCTGAGGCAGGAGGATTGCCTGAGCCCAGGAGGCAGAGGTTGCAATGAGCCAAAATCAGACCATTCCATTCCAGCTTGGGTGACCGAGTGAATCCCTGTCTCAAAAAAAAAGAAAAAAAGAACTAAAAAAAAGTTGTGTTTTTGCAATTATCCCTCCATACCTCTTACGTCATGAGTTTTTTTCTGTTAGATGATTCCTGTCAATTTACAAACATACTATTCTGTTTCCCATCTTAAGAAACTGTCATTAACCTTATAACGCTCTCATTCATTCATTTGATTCAACAAGTTTTTTTATTTTTGCTGGGGGCAGGTATTGGGATTATGGCAGGGAAAAGGCAGACAGATCCCTTCCTTCATGAAGTTTCTATTTTAGTGGAGGTAATTAGTGGATAAAATAAATGAGTAAAATATGTAGTATATGTTGATGAATACTATGGAGAAAATAAAGCAGGAGGGGAGATACAGAGTGTTGGGAGATTTTGGTTTTAAATAGCTGGGTCAGGAAAGACATCTCTGAGAAGGGGATTTTTTTTTTTTTTTTTAAAGATGGGGTTTCACCATGTTGGCCAGGCTAGTCTTGAACTCCTGACCTCAGGTGATCTACCCACCTCCACCTCCCAAAGTGCTAGGATTACAGGCGTGAGCCACCGCGTCCGGCCGAGAAGGGGATATTTGAGTAAAGGCCTAAATTCAGGGTGTGACAGAGAGGCATTTAGATTATTTATGGGAAGAGTGTACTGGGTAGGGGGAATAGCAAGCAGCCTAGGCCAGAAGAGTACCTCCACCTCTGAAGTTTGTGTTTGAGGAACAGCAGAAGGCCAGTGTGGCTGGAGTGGGGTAAGAAGAATGGTAAATGAGCTCAGAAGGAAAGTTGGGTAGAGGAGAGCTGGATTGTGAAGAGTAATTGTGAAGGGTCTTGTAGGCTGTTCTAAGTATTTTGGTGATTACAGTTGAATGAGATAGGAGGCTATTGGAGAGTTTTGAGCAGAGGATTCACATCCTCCAACATTTTAATCTGATCTCTTTGGCTGCTGTATAGAGAATTGACTGAATGGGAACGTGGAAGCAGAGAGAACAGTTGGGAGGCTATTGCCGTAATTCAGGCGAAAGCAGTGGTATGAAATAATTTTGTAAAAATAGGAGAGTGCTCCTCTTTATAACAGCTTTAAAAGAGTTGTCTGTGTCTTCTGCTTTTATTTCCTTTCCCTCTTTTTTTTTTTTTGAGACGGAGTTTCGCTGTTGTTACCCAGGCTGGAGTGCAATAGCACAATCTCGGCTCACCGCAACCTCCGCTTCCTGGCTTCAAGCAATTCTCCTGCCTCAGCCTCCTGAGTAGCTGGGACTACAGGCACGTGCCACCATGCCCAGCTAATTTTTGTATTTTTAGTAGAGACGGGGTTTCGCCATGTTGACCAAGATGGTCTCGATCTCTTGACCTCGTGATCCACCCGCCTCAGCCTCCCAAAGTGCTAGGATTATAGGCGTGAGCCACCGCGCCCAGCCTCCTTTTTTTTTTTTTGAGTTGGAGTCTCGCTCTGCTTCCCAGACTGTAGTGCAGTGGTGCGATCTTGGCTCACTGCAACCTCCACCTCCCAAGTTCAAATGATTCTCGTGCCTCAACCTCCCGAGTAGCTGGGATGACCGGCGTGTATGACCACGCCCAGCTGATTTTTGTATTTTTAGTAGAGGTGGGGTTTCACCATGTTGGTCAGGCTTGTCTCAAACTCCTGACCTCAAATGATCCATCTGTCTCGGCCTCCCAAAGTGGTAGGATTACAGGAGTGGGCCACATGCCTGACCTTTCCTCCTATTCTTGAACCCACTCCAGTCAGCCTTTTTTTATCCTTCTACTGGTTGCCAAGGTCAGTGCCACATTGCCAAACCCTGTGGTCAGTTCTCAGTCCTCATCTCACTTGATCTATGTATTTGACATGTTTGATTATTTCATCATTTGGCTTCTGGGATCATGCTCTTTTGATTTTCTTACTGTCTTGCTGGAAGAGTTTCAAAGGTTCAGTATTTATTCTGCTTCTACAGCTATTCTCTTGCTTTACATGATTTCATCAGATTCTATTGCTTTATGTTCTGTGTGCTGACGACGCCTACATTTATTGCTCTGAGCTTGACCTTTCTCCTGAGGTCTATACTGTCTTTTTTGTTTTTTGTTTTTTTGAGCGGGAGTTTTGCTCTTGTTGCCCAGGCTGGAGTGCAATGGCGGGATCTCAACTCACTGCAACCTTCGCCTCACAAGTTGAAGTGATTCTCCTGCCTCAGTCTCCTGAGTAGCTCAGATTACAGACATGTGCCACCACGCCTGGCTAATTTTGTATTTTTAGTAGAGACAGGGTTTCTCCATGTTGGTCAGGCTGGTCTTGAACTCCCGACCTTAGGTGATTTGCCTGCCTTGGCCTCCCAAAATGCTGGGATTACATGAGTGAGCCACCGTGCCCAGCCAATCTATACTCTTATTATTTTTGAGACAGGGTCTCACTCTGTTGCCCAGGCTGAAGCACAGTGGCATGAACATGACTTCCTGCAGCCTTAGCCTCCTGGGCTTAAGCGATCCTTCCACCTTAGCTCCCAGGTAGGTGGGACAACAGGTGCTGGCTACTGTTCCCAGGTAGTTTTTATATATTTTGCGGAGACAGGGTTTTGTCATGTTGCCCAGACTATTCTTGAACTCCTGGGCTCAAGTGATCTGCTTGCCTTAGCCTCCAAACTGCTGGGATTACAGACATGAGTCACTGTGTCTGGCCCTCCTCCTTTTTGAATAGTCTATGTAACATTTTCATTTGGATAGCTCAGAGACCTCTCAAACTTAACATGTCTAACTCTTGATTTTTACTTTCTAGTTTGCTTCTTTCCCAGTCTTCCTCATGTCAATAGATGGCACTACCATTCACTCATTTACCCGAACAAAACTTGAGGTTGTATTTGATTTTGTTCTTGACCTCTCCTGTATTCCACATTTAGTCCCTCAGGTCTGTTTGCTGCTATAGTCATCCCTCAGTATCTCTGGGGTATTGGGTCCAAGACCCCCTGCAGATACCAAAATCTGTGGATGCTCAAGTTCTTTATATAAAATGACATAGTGTTTGCATGTAACCTATGTATATCATCCCATATACTTTAAATCATCTCTAGATTATTTATAATACATAATACAATGTAAATGCTTTGTAAATAGCTGTTTTACTGTATTGTTTAGGTAATAGTGACAAGAAAAATGTCTATACATGTTCAGTATAGATGCAAGCATTCATTTTATTTTTATCTGAATACAGTCATGTTCTGCATAATTATGTTTTAGTCAGTGATGGACCACATGTATGGTGGAGGTCCTGTAAGATGATGATGGTGATGTTTTTTTTTTTTTTTTGAGACTGTCTTGCTCTGTCGCCCAGGCTGGAGTGCAGTGGTGAGATCTCGGCTCACTGCAACCTCTGCCTCCTGGGTTCAAATGATTCTCCTGCCTCAGCCTCCCAAGTAGCTGGGATTACAGGCACCTGGCACCACACCTGGCTAATTTTTGTGTTTTTAGTGGAGATGGGGTTTCACTATGTTGGCCAGGCTGGTCTCAAACTTCTGACCTCAGGTAATCCACCCACCTCAGCCTTCCAGAGTGCTGGGATTACAGGCATGAGCCACTGCACCTGGCCAGATTATTATTTTTTCATTAAAAAAAATTTTTTTTTTTTTTTTGTAGAGATGAAGTCTGGCTGTGTTGCCCAGGCTGGTCTTGAACTCTTGGCCTCAAGAGATCCTTCTGCCTTGGCCTTCCAAAATACTGAGATTATAGGCATGAACTATTATGCCTGGCTTCCTATAACATAATAACAGAGTTGAAAAATTCCTATTGCCTAGTGATGTCTAGCTTTTATAACGTTGTAGTGCAACAGGTTACATGGTCGTGGTAATGCTGGTGTAAACAAACCTACTGCACTGCCACTGGTGTAAAGGTAGAGAACGTATAGTTAGTGCATGCACAGCACATAATACTTGATGATAATAACCAACTATGTTACTTGCTTATGTATTTACTGTACTTTCTGTTATTTTAGAGTGTACCCCTACTTATTAAAAAATGTTAGCTGTAAAACAGCCTCAGACAAGTTCTTCAGGAGTTATTCCAGGGAAGGCATTTTTACCATAGGCGATGATATCTCATTTCATCTCCATTATTGCTCCATTATCGCTCCTGAATACCTTCCGGTGGGACAAGATGTGAAGGTGGAAGACAGTGATATTGATGATCCCAACCCTGTGTAGGCCTAGGCTAGTGTGTATGTTTGTATCTTATTTTCTAACAAAACATTTAAAAAAGTAAAAAAAAGAAAATTTTTTAACAGAAAAAAGATTACAGAATAAGGATAATGAAAAAATATTTTATATAACGTGTTTGTATTTTAAGCTAAGTGTTACTACAGAAGAGTCATAAAGTTAAAAAAGGCTAGGCATCGTGGCTTGTGCCTGTAATCTTGGCACTTTGGGAGGCTAAGGTGGGAGGATAAGTTGAGCCCAGGAGTTGGAGACCAGCCTAGGCAACATAGGAAGACTGTCTCTACAAAAAATAAAAAAATTAGCTGGATGTGGTGGCTTATGCCTGTAGTCCCTGCTTTGTGGGGGGCTAAGGCAGGAGGATGGCTTGAGCCTAGGAGTTAGAGGCTGAAGTGAGCTATGATTGTGCCACTGTATTCCAGCCTGGGCAACAGAATGATACACTTTTTAAAAAAAAATTAAAAGTTTATAAAGTAAAAAATTATAGTAAGCTCAGGTTAATTTATTATTAAAGAAAGAAAAATATTTTATTTTATATTTTATTTCATTTTTGATATGGAGTCTCTTTCTATTGCTCAGGCTGGAGTGCCGTGGTGCGATCTTCGCTTACTGCAACCTCTGCCTCCCGAGTTCAAGTAATTATCTTGCCTCAGTCTCCCGAGTAGCTGGGATTATAGCTGCCTGCCACCATGCCTGGCTAATTTTTGTATTTTTAGTAGAGATAGGGTTTTGCCATGTTGGTCAGGCTGGTCTTGAACTCCTGACTTCAGGTGAGCCACCTGCCTTGGCCTCCCATAGTGCTGGGATTACAGACGTGAGCCATTGTGCCCAGCCTAAAGAAATAAAAACATTTTAAAATAAACTTACTGAAGTCTAAGTGTACAGTGTTTATACTTGGCCTTCACATTCAGTCACCACTCACTCACTGAGTCACCCAGAACAACTTCCAGCCCTGCAAGCTTCATTCATGATAAGCGCCCTATTAGGGTATACCATTTTTTTATCTGGGACTACAGATGTGTGTCACCACACCTGGCTAATTTTTGTGTTTTTTGTAGAGATGGGGTTTGCACTGTATTGCCCAGGCTGGTCTTGAACTCCTGGGCTCAAGTGATCTGCCCACCTCAGTCTCCCAAAGTGCTGGGATTACAGGTGTGAGCCACTGCTCTCGGCTCATTTTTAAATCTTTTATAACATTTTTACTGTACCTTATCTACATTGAGATGTTTAGATATACAAATACTGTTGTGTTACAGTTGTCTACAGTATTAAGTACAGTAGCATGTTATATAGGTTTGTAGCCTAGCAGCAATAGGCTATACCATATAGTCTAGGTGTGTAGTAGGATATATCACATAGGTTTGTGTAGGTACACTGTGATGTTCATATAACAACAAAATTGCCAAGGGATACTCACTTCTCAGTATATGTTTCCATCGTTAGGTGAGGCATGACTGTATTTTTGGTCTGAGATTGGCTGAATCTATGAATGTGAGGCCCACTGTATTTGCCTAAAACCTACATAAATCCTTCTGTATACTTTAAATCATCTCTAGATTACTTATAATACCTAATACAATGTAAATACTATGTAAATAGTTGTTATACTGTATTCTCGATTTTTTTCATTTTTTTTTGTTGAGATGGAGTCTTGCTCTGTAGCCCAGGGTGGAGTACAGTGGTGCGATCTTGGCTTACTGCAACCTATGCCTTCCGGGTCCAAGTGATTCTTCTGCCTCAGCCTCCCGAGTAGCTGGGACTACAGGCACGCACCGCCATGCCCAGCTAATTTTTGTATTTTAGTAGGGACGGGGTTTCACCATGTTGACCTGGCTGGTCTCAAACTCGCCCGCCTCCGCCTCTCAAATTGCTGGGATTACAGGTGTGAGCCACCACGCTTGGCCGGTTGTTATGCTGTATTCTTAAACTTGTATTATTTTATTATTATTTTTTCTATTAGCATTTCATTGAATCTGTAGAAGGAGAACCCGTGCATATAGAGAGCTGACTGTACATTGATGTTGCATGTGGCTTCTTTACCATCTCCACCACTACTCTAGTTCTAGCCTCCATTATTTTTCGTTTGGATTACTGTAAAAGCCTCCTAATTGGTCTTCTTGATTCTATTCTTACTGCCCTCCTCCTCTCCCCTGTGACATTTTGCACACGAGTTATCCTATAAAAGCTTAAGTCAGAGTTTGTCATCCTCCCCGCTATTCAAAATCCTACAGTGGCTTTCCATCACAATTTAGATTCAAATTTAAAATGCTTACTTTTTCCTACAGGATTGCACATGGTCTGGCCCTTGGACTTCTCTCACCTCATTTTCTTCATTCTTCGTCTTGTAGCCACATTGGCTGTAGCCACATTGGCTGCCTTGGTGGTCCCTGAATATGTTAAACATGCTCCTGGCTGAGGACATTTAAAAAATCATTATTGAGGACTTTTACATTAGTTTGTTTATTTTACCTTATTCTTTTTCCAGATATATGTATATAGCAGGCTTTCTCATTTCTCACCAGTCTGTGTTCAGAGACGACCTCCTCAAAGAGGCCTTCCTTGACTAGCCTTTCTAAAGTAACTTTTTTGTTACTCCCTTTCTTTTTTTATTCTTGTTCTTTATTCACCTGTTATTGTCACATACTGGTTGTTTATTGTCTTTCTTCACATTAGAATATATTTTGTTTTTTTCACTGCTATATCTCTAGTTTCCAGAATTGTTTCTTACACATAGAAGATACTAAACAAATATTTCTTGACTGAATACATAGTGATTGAGATTGGGTCAAATTCTCTGAATTCAGATTCCAGCTCTGTGACCTGAAACAAGCTACTTACGTTCTAGAAGCCTAATTGTTCCATATTTATAGTGGAGATAATATTACCTGTTTCATAAGGTTATTGTGAGGGTTTAATTAACCTCTGTAAAACACTTATTATAAAAACTGATAATAGGAAGCACTTAGTAATGGTTAATTATATTTTCAAGGTACATGCACAGAATGTGTGAATATAGAGTTCATATTTTATAGTGTTCTGATCTGCTTTTTAGAAATAAATATAATAGAAAAAGATATATTGGCTGGGCGTGGTGGCTCACGCCTATAATCCCAGCACTTTGGGAGGCTAAGGCGGATGGATCACCTGAGGTCAGGAGTTTGAGACCAGCCTGGCAAATATGGTGAAACCCTGTCTCTACTAAAAATACAAAAATTAGCCAGGCGTGGTGGCACGTGCCTGTAGGCTGAGGCAGGAAAATTGCTTGAACCCAGGAGGCGGAGGTTGCAGTGAGCTAAGACCGCACCATTGCACTCCAGCCTGGGCGACAAGAGCAATACTCCTTCTTAAAAAAAGAAAAAAAAAGGAAAATTATATCTTGACCTTTGATTTGTTGGTCAAGAGCAATACTCCTTCTTAAAAAAAGAAAAAAAAAAAAGAAAATTATATCTTGACCTTTGATTTGATTTATTGAACGATTGAACGGTTCTCTTACTTTATTCAGCTTGAATGGAGGCTTTAATTTGTGCATTTTTCCCTTTGGGCAAACTTTTATGGATTTCCGTATTAAGTGGCTTAGAAAATAGAACAGTCTCCCTAGGTTTTAGAACGTAATTAAGAACAAATTCAGCCCGAGGGAACCATGTGTTAAAATTCCGTGATACCATCTTAGTTGTACCTTAGTGTAGGTTTCTTTTTTTTTTTTTTTTTTTTTTGAGACGGAGTTTCGCTCTTGTTGCCCAGGCTGGAGTGCAATGGCGTGATCTTGGCTCACCGCAACCTCCGCCTCCTGGGTTCAAGCAATTCTCCTGCCTCGGCCTCCCGAGTAGCTGGGATTACAGGCGCACACCACCACGCCCAGCTAATTTTTGTATTTTTAGTAGAGACGGGGTTTCACCATGTTGACCAAGATGGTCTCGATCTCTTGACCTCGTGATCCACCCGCCTCGGCCTCCCAAAGTGCTGGGATTATAGGCGTGAGCCACTGCGCCCGGCCTAGTGTAGGTTTCTTAAGGGTAAACCTGAGTAATAGATGCACATACCCTTTAACCATTAATTTGTTTGAGATTAATAAGCCACATAGTTTCTCTGACATTATTTCAGCAAAGCACAAGTAATATAGTTTTGTCAGACTTTTTGTTTTTTTGTAACGGAGTCTCACGCTATTGCCCAGTCTGGAGTGCAGTGGTGCAATCTCGGCTCACTGCAACCTCCTCCTCCCAGGTTCAAATGATTATCCTGTGTCAGCCTCTGGAGTAGCTAGGACTGTAGTTGCATGCCACCACACCCAGCTAATTTTTATATTTTTAGTAGAGACGGGGCTTTAAGTTTCTGTTTAGTGTCCTTTCATTTCAACCTGAAGATGCCTTTTAGCATTTGTTGTAGAACAGGTGTAGTGGTGATGGACTCTCTACTTTTTTTTTTGATCTGAAAATGTCTTGATTTCTTTTTATTTTTGTTTTTTTGGATTCAGAGTCTTGCTCTGTTGCCCAGGCTGGATGTAGTGGCACAATCTTGGCTCACTGCAGCGTTGACTTCCTGGGCTAACGCAGTTCTCCTGCCTCATCCTCCTGAGTAGCTGGAACTACAAGCACTTGTCACCATGTTCAGCTAACTTCTGTATTTTTTGTAGAGACGGGGTTTTGCCGTGTTGCTCAGGCTGGTCTCGAACTCTTGGGCTCAAGCGATCTGCCTGCCTCTGCCTCCCAAGTGCTGGGATTACAGGCATGAGCCACTGCACTCAGCCTTGATTTTTTTCCTTATTTCTGAAGAACATTTATGCTCAAGATAGAATTCTGTGTTACCCTACTTACTTCCGGACTCCACAGTTCTGATGAGATATGAGCTGTTTGTTGATTGAGGATCACTTGTATTTGACAAGTTGCTTTTCTCTTGCTGCTTTCAATATTCTTTCTTTGCCATTGGCTTTGACACTTTGGTTATCATATGTCTCCATATGAGCCTTTTTGAATTTAACCGGTTAAGAAGTCATGGAGCTTCTTGGATGTGTAGATTTGTATCTGTCATCACATTTGGGAAGTTTTTGTATGTTATTTCTTCATATGTTCTTTTTTTATTTTTTGAGACAGAGTCTCGTTTTGCCACCCAGGCTGGAGTGTGGTGGCATGATCTTGGCTCACTGTACCTCCCTTCCTTTTGGGTTCAAGTGATTCTTGTGCCTCAGCCTCGTGAGTAGCTGAAACTACAGGTGTGCACCAGCACACCTGCTGATTTTTGTATTTTTAGTAGAAACAGGTTTCACTATGTTGGCCGGGCTGGTCTCGAACTCCTGACCTCATGATTTGCCCGCTTTGCCTCCCAAAGTGCTGGGATTACAGGCGTGAGCCACTGTACCTGGCCTCTTTCCATGTTCTTACTGCCCCTTTCTCTTCTAGAATTCCCATATTTATGTATTGTTTCACTTTTTTTTTTTTTTTTTTGCAACAGAGTCTTGCTTATCGCCCAGGCTGGAGTGTGGTGGCGCAATCTTGGCTCACTGCAACCTTTGCCTCCCAGTTTTATGCGATTCTTGTGCCTCAGCCTCCTGAGTAGCTGGGATTACAGGCATGTGCCACCATGCCCGGCTAATTTTTATATTTTTAGTAGAGACGGGGTTTTGCCATGTTGGCCAGGCTGTCTCTAACTCCTGACCTCAACTGATCCTCCCACCTCAGCCTCCCAAAGTGTTGGGATTACAGGCATGAGCCACCAAGCCTGGCCTTATTGTTCACCTGAAGGTGTCCCACAGGTTCCTTAGGCTCTGTTTGCTTCTCCTCATTCTCTTTTCTTTCTGCTTCTTAGAATGTATAATTTCAATAGTCCTCTCTTCAGCATCGCTGCTTATGCCTTTGCATGGTTAGATCCGCTGTTGAATCCCTCAACTGAATTTTTTCATTTTAGTTATTTTTGTTTTCATTTTCAGAATTGTTTTTTTTTTTTTTTTTAAATTTCTGCTGGGCACGGTGGCCCATCCTGGTAATCCCAGCACTTCGGAAGACTGAAGTGGATGGATTGCTTGAGCTCGGGAGGTTGAGACCAGCTTGGGCAACATGGTGAAACCCCTATCTCTAAATAAATAAATACAAATAAAAAAATTTTTTTCTATCTTTTTTTTGTTATTATTTTTATACTTTATTTTCTTGATTTCCTTTTGGTCTTTGTCTACATTTTCATTTGGCTCTTTTGAGCATATTTAAGAGAGTTAAAGTTACTACTAAGTCCAATGTCTTCCTTAGGGACAGTTTCTTTTTCTTTTTGAGACGTGTCTCACTTTGTTGCCCAGGCTGGAGTGCAGTGGCTTGCTTGATCATGGCTCACTGCAACTTCCACCTCTTGTGCTTAATCACTCCTCCCACCCCAGCCTGCCAAGTAGCTGGGGTGCCACCATGCCTGGCTATTTTTTTTTTTTTTAATAAAGACAAGATCTTGCTGTGTTACTCAGTGTCTTTCTGTTTTGTTCCTTAAATGGTCCATACTTTCTTGTTTTTCTGTATACCTTGTGATTTTGTTGTTGTTGTTGTTGAATAGTGGTCATTTGAATATTGGTAACTGAAATCAGCTTCTCCTCCTCCTGCAGTGTTGGGTGTTTTTTTGATTGTTGAAGGCTATAGTTGTCTGTATAGTGCATTTTCCTAACATTTTTTGTAGAAAATACAATTTTTGTAGAAATTGTATTTTTTGCCATGTTTTGTCACTGAAGTGTGTTTCTTAGCGCATATGCGTGTGCGCGCCTGTGTGTGTGCATGCACGCACGGTGAGATGGAGTCTTGCATTGTTGCCCAGGCGGGAGTACAGTGGTGTGATCTCGGCTCACTGCAGCCTCTGCCTCCTGGGTTCAAGCGATTCTTCTGCCTCAGCCTTCTGAGTAGCTGGGATTACAGGGATGTATCACAACGTCTGGCTAATTTTTGTATTTTTAGTAGAGATGGGGTTTCGCCATATTGGCCAGTTTGGTCTTGAACTCCTGACCTCAAGTGATCTGGCCGCCTGGCCTCCCAAAGTGCCAGGATTACAGGTGTGAGCTGCCGTGCCTGACCTTTAGCTTGTATTTTGACAGAGATTTCTTTAATGGCCAGGAACCAGATAAACACACCTCTCCCAGTTTTGGCAGATTGGCTTTGTGCTGGCTCCTCCTTCAAAACTTAGCCAGATGTGCACCGATCAGCCTGAAAGCTTAAGGTCTTTTCAGAGCATGCATTTTGCCCAGGACATGCAGGTGGCTTTTTTAATTACCCAGTATATACAGGTATTTTTGCTTACCCTAATTTTCCAAAAGAAAATTTTTTGGAATTTCCTCTCAGACCCTAAGCGGTCTATTTTATGTCTCATTTGTAATCTTGCTTCTAGTGGCTGAGGGAGATTGCATCATTTTTCATTGTTTTTGAGCAGTGCCTGCTATTTTCCATCTTGAATAGGTTCTGAGTTAGGTAAATTGATGGAAGCACCTTGCCTGAGACCTTTAGGTAACCCTCAGGTAAGTTAGAACAGGCCAACATTTGTGAACAAGGTCTGCTCTGCCACTTCAGAACCAGGGATCAGTATCTCACAGTTGGATTATGACCGGCTGTCTTCAAGACTGCTGCCATGCCAAGGAGTGGGTGGGGTAAGGGCAAATAAAAATGCCATAAGGCTGTCTTACTTTTTTTTTTTTTCTTTTTTAAAGAGACAGGAGTCTTGCTCTGTTGCCCAGGCTGGAGTGCAGTGGCATAATCACAGCTCACCACAGCTTCGAACTCCTGGGCTCAAGTGATCCTCCCACCTCAGCCTCCTGAATAGCTAGGACTACAGTTGCATGCCATTATGCCTGGCCAATTAAAAAAAATGTTTTAGTTTTTGTAGATGGGGTTTTGCTGTGTTGCCCAGGTTAGTCTCAAATTCCTGGCTTCAAGTGATCCTCCTATTTCACCCTCCCAAATCTAGGAATATAGGCGTGAGCTACCAGGCCTGGCTACTTTTCCTGAGCTTTTTTAGGTTGACTTTTTGATGCAGCATTCTCTTGGTTGTTATAGACTGACTATTTTCAGAGTTCTAACAGTTTCTGCTTGTTTTTTCAGTGTTTCTGTGGGAGTGTGGGAGTTTGGAGCTGCATATTATACCAGTTTGCTGATGTTACCTTTCATTCGAATTTAATTTATGGTTCCTTTTTTTTTTTTTTAATTTTGAGACAGGGTCTTGCTCTGTGAAGACCCTGCACTCTCAAGCTGAAGTGCAGTGGTGTGATCATAACTCACTACAGCCTAGACTTCCTGGGTTCAAGTGACCTTCTTACCTTGGCCTCCTGAGGAACTGGGCTAATAGATATATGCTACCATGCTTGACTAATTTTTTAGAAAACTTTTTTGTAGAGGTGGAGTCTTGCCATCTTTCCCAGGCTGATCTTGAACTCCTGGGCTTAAGTAATCCTGCTGCTTGAGCCTACCAAAATGGTGGGATTACAGGCATGAGCTACTGCATATGGGCCCTATGGTGCCTTAATAATGGATGATATTGAGGATGGTTTCATATGTTTATTTGCTGTATTTGCCCCTTTGTTGAAGTACCCATTCAGCCTTTTTTTCCCCATGTTTTTTCTTGGCTTGTGTGTTTTGTTATTGTTGAATTGTGAGAGATTTTGGTGGGGGTCTCACTATGTTGCCCAGGCTGGACTCAAACTCCTGGGCTCAAAAGATCCTCCCATCTCAGCCTTCTGAGTAGCTGGGACTACAGGTGCACACTAGCGCACTTGGTGAGATGTTTATATTGTATGCTAGTCGTTTATGAGGTGTATTTTGCAGATACTTTTCCTCTTCTTTGGTTTCTTTTCATTTTTTAGCAGTATCTTTTGGAGATAGAAGTTTTAAAATTTGATGTTCAATTTATAAATTTATTTCCTTTAAAATTGTGCTTTATGTGCTATCTCAGATCTCTACTTGACTCAGTTACTCAAGTTTTCTCTTGTATTTTACTATGGAATTTTTTTTTTTTTTTTTTTGAGACAGAGTTTCACTCTTCTTACCCAGGCTGGAGTGCAGTGATGCAATCTTGGCTCACTGCAATCTCCGCCTCTCAGGTTTAAGTGATTTTCCTGCCTCAGCCTCCCGAGTAGTTGGGATTACAGGGATGTACCACCACGCCCGGCTAATTTTGTATTTTTAGTAGAGATGGGGTTTCTCCATGTTGGTCAGGCTAGTCTTGAACTCCCAACCTCAGGTGATCCGCCTGCCTAAGCTTCCCAAAGTGCTAGGATTATAGGCGTGAGCCGCTGCACCTGGCTTGGAAGTTTTATACTTTTAGGTTTTATTAGTGATCCACTTAGAGTTAATTTTTGTGTATGTCGTGCATATATGACTGAGGTATGGGTTGAGGTTCATTTATTTTGTATATGGATAGAAAGCACAGGCTTTTGATATTGAGAAAGAAAATAGACTTTGGCTGGGCTTGGTGGCTCATGCCTGTAATCCCAGCACTTTGGGAGGCCGAAGAGGGTGGATCACGATGTCAGGGGTTCAAGACCAGCCTGGCCAAGATGGTGAAACCCTGTCTCTACTAAAAAATACAAAAAAAAAAAAAAAAAATAGCCAGGTGTGGTGGTGGGTGCCTGTAATCCCAGCTACTCAGGAGACTGAGGCAGAGAGAATTGCTTGAACCCAGGAGGTGGAGGTTGCAATGAGCCGAGATTGCGCCACTGCACTCCAGCCTGGGCAACAGAGCGAGCCTCTGTCTCAAAAAAAAAACAAAAAAAAAAAAAAAAAGAGAGAGAATAGACTTTGATAAGTGTGACTGGGTTTGACTCTTGGTAGGGTGGGTCAGGAAGAATCTGCCACAAGGTATAGAATTTCTGTACCTACTGGATTGCTGGTATATGGGGGAAGACAACCCCTAATGAGAGTTAACCTGTTTTTAGCCTGACAGACAAGTTTTTAGTGTGTACACTCCTGTTTTTGGCTGTGAATTTTTTGCCTCCTTGGAATCCTATCTTTAACAGCATAGTGCAGAATAAGTGCAAAACTTGCATTTTGGGTAAAGTTAGTCTGAGATTTGTTTTGGTATTGTGGAGGAGGGAGATAGTTCTGAGTCAAGAGAGGGAGGGCTCATGAGGACTACCTAGGGCAATAGAAAAAATAGGCACAATTCTGTAAGCTGAATTAAAAGAGAAAGCAGTAAGCTCTTAAGAACTGACCGGAACACGTAGAGATTGTGTAGTCTAGCAATTTTCAATCTATTCTTAAAGAAAAGATGAAATTTATATGGCATATATTAGATACTTTATTGCTACAATAGATAAATACAGGTTATATGTCATTTCTGGCCTGTTAGCTGTAATTCCACCTTTAAAAAAACCTCACTTAGAAAGAATATTATTATACCAATGAATTGACTTTATTGTAGTGTTTACCAAGAACTTGCTATTTTAGTGTATTTAGGTTGCTGTAATAAAATACCATAAACTGGGTAGCTTATAAACAACAGAAATTTATTTCTCACAGTTCTGTAGGCTGGGAAATCTAAGATCAAGGTGCCAGCACATTAACTGTCTGGTGAGGGACACTTTCTGGTTTGCAGATGGTGCCTTCCTGCTATATATATCTTCACATGGTGGAAGAGGTTAGGTGTTTCTCCTCAGGCTCTTTTATAAGAGCTCCAATCCCATTCTTTAGAGCTTCACTTCCATGACCCATTTATCTCCCAAAGTCCCTACCTTCTAATGCCATCACCTTGGGGATGAGGATTTCAACATTTCAATTTTGGGTGGTGGGGGGCGGGGGTGTAAACATTTAGTTAATAGCACCTGCTTTCATTTAATTTAGAAAGTAAACCATTTGCAAACTTGAATACTTTATTATCAATTTCTTTCTTTCTTTCTTTCTTTCTTTTTTTCTTTTGCCATGAAGCCTTACTCTCTTGCCCAGGCTGGAGTACAGTGGTGTGATCTTGGCTCACTGCAACCTCCACCTCCCAGGTTTAAACCATTCTCATGCTTCAGCCTCCCGAGGCACATGTGTGCCACCACACCTGGCAGTTTTTTTTTTTTTTTTTTGTATTTTTAGTGGAGATGGAGTTTCACTATGTTGGCCGGGCTGGTCTTGAACTCCTGATTTTAGGTGATCTGCTGGCCTTGGCCTCTGAAAGTACTGGGATTACAGGCATGAGCCAGTGCACCTGGCTGTTACCACTTTCAAATAATTTGTGATACAGTTCTCAAGATTTATAAACATATCTGTGTTGGTGGCATCATATGGAAAGCTGTGGAGCTAGTTTGATGGTTCTCAAACTTTAGCATGTTTCAGAATTCCCTAGAAGGCTTGTTAAAACATTGATTGTCAGTCTCCACCCTTGGAATTTCTGATTTAGTAAATTGGAGTTGGGGCTTTAGAATTTGCATTTCTAATAAATTGATAGCTGCTGCTGCTGCTGCTGCTGCTGCTGGTCTGGAGATCACACTTTGAAAATCACTGCCTAAAGCAGTTTCTCAGAACCTACTTTTCTTTTTGTTATTTTCCTTCAGTACCCTGTGAAGTAAGAAGCTTTACTCTCCTATAATGTAGGAGATATCCCTTGTGTAGTTGAAGAGAGCTATTCATGTCTCCTTCAGTTTTCTTTCCTTGAGGCTAAATACAGTTCCTCTAATAGTTGTTAGAAAGTGACTGTAATTTGTAGTTATCCTAATATTTACTATGGCCATAGCGGTGTTTTGTTTGTAAACTTGTGTGTCCTTCTGTATTCCATGACTGTTAAGCATACCACCCAAACCAGAAACCTGGAAGTCATCCTAGATTCCTTCCTGTCCTCAACTCTGTATTTTGCTTAAGAATTATTTGATTCCGACCAGTAATGATCTAATTTAAGCAGAAAGGAAGAGCTTATTATAAGGGTACAGTGATATCCCATTGAAACCAAAAACCTGGAGTTTGGCTGGACCTCACAAGGGAGTAGAAATGGGAACTAGAAAACTGCAAGAAGTAAGTTAGTGTGGAAGTTGGTAAGGAAGTTCTGCTTCTCATGCCTCTTTTCTTTTTCTGTAGGACTATATGTGATGCTGTCTTATTTGTGTCATTCTCCCATCCTTATCCTTTAACGATTTCCTGAGTAAATTCAGTAATACTCTGCTGTTTTAAAAAGTCCAGTCTAGGCCAGGGATGTGGCTGACACCTGTAATCCCAGCACTTTGTGGGGCTGAGGAGGGCGGATCACTTGAGGCCGGGAGTTTGAGACCAACCTGGCCAACATGGCGAAAACCCATCTTCACTAAAAATACAAAAAATTAGCTGGGCATGGTAGCGCACACCTGTAATCCCAACTACTTGGGAGGCTGAGGTACTAAAATCACTTGAATGTAGAAGGCAGAGGTTGCAGTGAGCTGAGGTCATGCCACTGAGTGCACTCCAGCCTGGGTGACACAGTAAGACCCTGTTTCAAAACAGACAAACAAACAAATAAGGTCCAGTCTAGTTGAGCAAAAGAAGCAAGACACAGAAGAGCAGAAGAATGCACACTGACTGATTTTATTCATCCATGTAAAGTTTTTTGTGCTTTATATGATTATGCTGTTAGAGGTCTGGATAGTGGTTACCCTTGGGGGATTGAGGGTAGTGACAAAACAGTGCAAGGAGGCTTTCTGGGGTACTGTGTATTTTTCTTTCTTTCTTTCTTTCTTTCTTTCTTTCTTTCTTTCTTTCTTTCTTTCTTTCTTCTTTTCGTTCTTTCCTTCTTTCTTTCTTCTTTCTTTTCTTTCTTTTCGTTCTTTCCTTCTTTCTTTCTCTCTCTCTCTCTTTCTGTCTTTCTTTCTTTCGACAGAGTCTCACTCTGTCGCCTGGGCTGGAGTGCAGTGGTGTGATCTTGGCTCACTGCAACCTCTGCCTCAGCCTCCCGAGTAGCTGGGATTGCAGGTGTGCGCCACCATGCCCAGGTAATTTTTGGCTTTTTAGTAGAGACGGGGTTTCACCTTGTTGGCCAGGATGGTCTCGATCTCTTGACTTTGTGATCTGCCCTCCTCGGCCTCCCAAAGTGCTGGGATTACAGGTGTCAGCCACCACTCCTGGCTGGGGTACTATGTATTTTCAATGTTTTAATCTTGATGCTGCTTAGTGGGTATGTTCAATTTGTGAAAATTTATTGAGTTCTGTGCTTTGGTATGTGTACTTTTCTAAAATGAGTAATGTACTTCAGTAAAAGTTAAAAATCCTAGCTTAAACATTTACATTTCATATTTAATTTATATTTCCTTTCCTTTCCCAGGTTTCGACTCAAAGAGACTTGGGATAAGCAGGGGTGTGATCCTCTTTTTTTTCTCCTCTCCTGTTTTCTAGTTTTTTTCTTTGGTGTCTTGTGGCAGGGAATAGGGAGATTGAAAAGCATATATGTTTCTCTTAATTGGTATTGATCTAATTCTTTTTTCATTGTTCTTTCTCTGGCTAAGACTGATTATTCATCCATACAGTGTAGCAGGCATCCAAATGCTGGTTCTTTTATGCAGCTGGTTGTAAGTTTTTTTTTTGGGGTGGGGTCTTTCTCTCTCTACATTGCCTTCATAGAGGATATCCACTTTAGCTTGATGTCTTCCAGGTTCTCTTGATGCCTTCTTAGTTCTCTCCACCTAGAGCCTCTTGCTGTGCTTGTCACATTTGTGAGTGTCCAGGTCTCTTTAATTGGTTACCAGCATTAGTCCAAACTCTGCTTCCTTCCCTGGTTTCTCCTTGATTCATAGGTACTGTTTCATCCTTGACATGCCAGATAGTGCAAATATAGGCTGTTCCCTTGCTACCTTCTATTTTGCATTAAGTTCTATTTCCTGTTCCCTCTGTCTCACTGCTCACTCCTGCTACAGTTAGGTGCCTGGACACATCAAACGTTTGATGATTCAGTACCTCACTGTCCTCCTTTATTCTTTTATTCATTTACCACCATGTTTTGAAATTGTCTTTTTCTTCTTTTCAGGTATTCTTCTTCACCAACTTCACTTTTCTTTATATGTTTGGGCATTTGTAAATCATGTTTTGGGTAGTCACAACCAATCAATATTAGTAATTTCCCATTTTTTTTTGAACTCAGTAATCACAATATATAACTGTAGAGAATTTGTTTTTTTCTTTCTTTTTTTAATCTTAGAGAACTGGATATTTCCTCTTTTTTTTCCCCTTGTGGCTTTTAGTATTGCCATGGTGCCAGTTACTTGAATCTTGTTTTACAAATGGCAGGCGACATGGGGTTAGTTATTTTCTTATGCTTCTTGTCTAGATCATTTTGATGTGCTACTTACCTGTATTTTTTATAACTTCTTTCATTGACATATAATAGATATACCTCATTGCCCTTGTTTTTTTTTTTTTTTTTTTTTTTTTAAAGACAGGCTTTCACCATGTTGGTCAGACTGATCTTGAACTCCCGACCTCAGGTGATCTGCCCGCCTTGACCTCCAAAGTGGTTGGATTACAGGCGTGAGCCACCACGCCCGGCCTGCCCTTGTTTTTTTTTTTCAAAAGTTTCTTATTTATTATAATACTCCTGATTAGATGAGTGTTGGCTTAAAGATGTCTACATGTTGATGATATTGTTGGACATGGCTTACTAATGAGGAGAAAGAGGTGTTGGAGTAGGATGGAATGGACTAGACTAAAAGGAAAAGGGAAGATTCTGTCAATGTTTCATATTGCCTGTATTTTTTCATAGCACTTTATACTTTTTCTTTGAAAACCCGTATTTAGCTCCTCTTATAGGCAAATAAAGAAAGCTCTAAGATTAATTTTATCATTAATTGAATGTTAGAGGTATTTCTAGTTTTATATGACAGGTGAAGTCTACCGTTCAATGATTTTCTTAACAATTAAAATATGCTGTTCTTTATTGGATTTAGGAAAGGTATGAATAAAAGGAGAAATGTAAATAAACTTAACTAAGAAGTGTACTCATTATGAATAATATATCCTTTCAAAGTGTCCGTCATCCTGTGACCCTTCTCACCTATTTTTCCTTTGGCATTTTATAATCAATATCCTGTGCCCTTTACGGCATACCCAGCTTTTACTAAAAAGTATGTTTCTGTCTTTAGCTATTGAGGGGGAAGTATAATATGTTGGCATTTTTAAACTGTAATGAGTGTTGTAGAGATGTTTAATATAAAGTTCTTATACTTCAGAAGAAATATTAAAGACTTATGTCTTACTTTTTTCTCTTTGAAGGACGTGGTAACTGGACTTAGTCCCTTGCTCTTCAGGAAACTCAGTAATCCTGACATATTTTCATCAACTGGAAAAGTTAAACTTCAACGACAACTGAGTCAGGATGATTGTAAGTTATGGAGAGGAAGCCTGGCCAGCTCTCTGTCGGGTAAATATCTGATTTTTTTTTTTTTTTAAAGAAATGTAGGACTATGTGGTCAATGTTTAGGGGTGTATTAATTGACTTGGCATCTTGACAGTTTCTTTTCTGGTAGTAGTCTTGTGTAGAACATTTATGGCAAGGCTGTCTTTCTATCCTTTCTTCTTCCTCATGGAATCTCTGATTGCTAACCTGCAGGACCTGATAGATATTTCTTGGTTGATCACCACCACTGGTTACTCTCTCATTCCAATTTTTACTCTCTGCCCACTTCTGTAGACTTTACATTCTTTGCTTCTGTAGATTTTCTTTTTTTCTTCATTCTCAAAACCTAAAAATTCACAGTGGCTTCTCTACCTCCTTCAAAGAAAAGATACTTAAAAAATTAATTCAAGGGGAAAAAATTATACGAAGAAGGCACAGTACAAAAGGAAGCAATTACATTGTGGCATAATTCTGGTCAGTCAATAGAGTTTTAAAAAAAGAAAACCCATTTGATTGCAGCTAAAACTATGAGATTAGTAGAGAAGAAGATGTAATCTCACCGTACTCTTCTACCCACAAATAAACAATTTTCAGTTTTCTTTTTCTTCCTGTTCCTTTCAGGGCTATTCCATTGGCCTTATTTTCTTACTCTTATACTGAAATTTTTATTTTTGGTGGTCATATATTTAGCCACATAGAGCTATTTCTTATTTGGTTTTTGATAGCATTCTGTTCTTCTTTTAAAGGAATTATCTTTTTTTTTTTTTTTTTTTTTTTTTGGAGACAGAGTCTCACTTTGTTGCCCAGGCTGCAGTTTAGTGGTGTGATCTTGGCTCACTGCAACCTCTGCCTCCTGGGTTCAAGTGATTCTCCTGCCTCAGCCTCCCAAGTAGCTGGGATCACAGGCAAGCGCCACCATGCCTGGCTAATTTTTGTATTTTTAGTAGAGACAGGGTTTCACTATGTTGGCCAGGCTAGTCTTGAACTCCTGACTTCAAGTGATCCACCTGCCTTGGCCTCCCAATGTGTTGAGATTACAGGCGTGACCCACCATGCCTGACTGGGATATGATTATCTTCTGATTGTCATTAGTAAATTAGATTTTTGATTTTAAAATGTGGCTGGGTGTGGTGGCTCACGCTTGTAATCGCAACACTTTGGGAGACCGAGGCAGACAGATCACCTGAGGTCTGGACTTCAAGACATGACAAAAGCCTGTCTCTATTAAAAATACAAAGATTAGCCAGGTGTGGTGATGTGTACCTGTGATTTCAGCTACTCAGGAGGCTGATGCACAAGAATTGCTTGAACCTGGGAGGCGGAGGCTGAGTGAGCATCATTATACTCCAGACTGGGCGACAGAGCAAAACTCTGTCTCCAAAACAAAACAAAACAAAAGGAAAAAGTTTTCTTACTTAGATCAACTCTTTTGAGCACTTAACAACCAGAATATTGAGTGTTTTGTTTTGAAATGCTAAATTCCTTTTATCCTGTGAAGTAATTGCATGGATACTGGGAACATTGTTGAAATGTGGTTGTGTTTGTTCTTTCTATGGAACTTTCCAGTTATCTGATTTTAGCCCATATTTTATGCCTTTTGGGGTGTTACTCGTTTCTGAGTGCTCAGCCTAAGATTTTGCAGGGTAGGCTGGTACCCCACTTTTTTTTTTTGAGACAGGGTCTTTTCTGTCACCCAGGCTGGAGTGCAGTGGTGCCATCTCAGCTCACTGAAACCTCCACCTCCTGGGCTCAAGTAATCCTCCTCCCACTTCAGCCTCCCAAGTAGGTGGGACTACAGGAGTGCAGCACTATGCCCAGCTAATTTTGTATCTTTAGTAGAGAGAGGGTTTTGCCACGTTGCCTAGGCTGGTCTTGAACTCCTGAGCCCAAGCAGACCTGCCTCAGCCTCCCAAAGTGCTGGGATTATAGGTCTGAGCACCAGGCCAGGCCAGATACTCCACTTAATTGCAATCTGCTTCATGCTTACTATACCTTATGCCTTTCTTTGCCCAGTTGCATTGGTTATGATCCACCTATCTGCTTTAGATTTACCCCTAGTTTTTTCAGCCCCTGATTGTCAGTGTCTGTTCATTTCTGTCATTCTGGCCTTTGTTTGCTTACTTTTTTTTTTATTTTAATTTTTTTTTTGAAAGAAAAAGAAAAGAAAAAAGAAAGAGAGAAAGAAGGAAGAAAAAGAGAATGAAAGAAAGAGAAAAAGAAGAAAAACAGGGAGAGAGAACGGGAATCCTGCTCTATTGCCCAGGCTAGAATGTAGTCTAAAAATGAGTATTGAAAAGCTCTTTTATACTAATAATTGTGTTATACAATGGCGACAGGAAGGAATAAGGGAGGAAAATAAGAAACAAACAGCCAACCAATATTTCATTTAAACCTATGAAATGCTATGCAATTGCTGGGGAGTGATTTACTCCCAACCACGTGGTCGCTTTTAGAATAAATGTGATGTGTTACTGAAAAAAGTATGTTTTGTGGATTTGGAGTAGAGAGTTCTGTAAATGTTTATTAAGTT